>CM052207.1:11320266-11549196 GCA_028454225.1 Lasioglossum leucozonium
GGCAAGCAAAAATGAATTATTTTAGAAATCCATTGTAGAGTCTCCTCAAATTTTAGAAATCGAGTCAGTGATAAAATTTTTCAAATTATACAGGGTGTCGCAGATAAAAATAGTAATAGCAACCAAAATTAGCCATTTCAAAAGTTCATTCTGCAGTCTCTTTCTATATTTCATGGAGATCGAACAAAATCGTCTAAATATAGCAACATAACAATTTTAAAAATCCACTGTATGCCGTCTGTATTTAAATTTCATCAAACCAGTCAGGCTAAATAAAACTTTTCAATTACGAATATTGTCGCCGAAGCAAATAGTACTAATGGAAACACATCATCATTTTGAAAAATCCACACTGTGCAGCCTCTATCAATATTTCATGAAACGGTTCAAGCTAAATAAAATCGTCTAATTACGAAGACTGCCAGAAAAACAAATAGTGCTGACGCAAACATATCAGCAATTTGAAAAATACACTCTGTGCAGCCTCTATCTACATTTCATAAAACGAGTCGGGCTAAATGAAAAATGTTTTCGAAATCTCTTCAGCTTCGATGTCCCAGGGCTCGAACGTTCTTTGCACGGTTCCTCCCAGTTCACGCTCGTGTTAATAACCGTATTTAATTATTCAGCCCTCGTGGCTCGGCGAAAATACACGGGAATGTTTGTTTGGAGACGAAGCTGACTCCCGCGCCCATCGATCCCGATTGCTTTGCGGTGATTTCGTCGTTTAGCTCTCTGTTTGCTGAGAAATCAGTCGTCGGTGGTACGGGGACGTTTCTCCCAATATTTTTCCTCGAAACGGAGAGAGAGTACCTTCGACGATCGCCCTTTCCATTCGACGTTCTTGGTCCTCGAGGGAAAACAGACCCAGAAGAGAAAGAGAGCGAGAGCGAAAGGTTGGCTGGTGCCGATCTTCGGGAGATCAGCGTCGCGATCATGATCCAACGCTTGCTACACCGATTACACTACCAGCTCTAATATTCGCAGCGTCGGTGCAACTGTTTTTTGGCTAAAAATCATTGCAAAAGGTAAATTTCCCTAAAAAGAAATCCGATCTCACGGGGAAGACCTAGACATTGCCACCAATTGTTCTCGGATCAAAGAAAAACCGAAGGACAGCCCAGGTTGATTGCGCTCGGCGCGTTTCGAATCGATTTCACGACGGACAGACTTTTCCATTCGAGGAACCGATTACCTGCCGCGCCGGGGAAAAACGGAACACAGGTATTGCTTTATTTTATAGTGTACGGCCACGTGCAGGATTTTCCACGAGCCTCGGACACCGACTGCGTGTGTCGCAACGACGCGACGCGACGGTGTTGCGTCCCGCAGCGTTCCAGGAAAGTTCGTCGGCACTGTTCGCGATCGATTCTGTCTTTCTTCGACCGGTCGCTCGTACCTGCACGTCTGCGACTAATATTCTTGCGTAACACGTGGCCGGTCACGTTGTTTTCGTTCTACCGGTGGTGGCAAGTCCGCGCAGTCGGGCATTTGCGTTTCTGATGGTACGAAGATTTAAACAGAAGTCAGCCCTTATTCGCGAACCAATTGATTTCCGGTTGGATGTGATTTCAAGCACGCTGATTGGGTCTTGAGCGTACCTGTAAGAAAAAGGTTCAACGATGTTTCTAGGCGAACCGTCTGCAAAGTCAAGCCGTAAATGAAGACAGTAGAAACATACTACGGTTCGCGTCGCAGAGTTCAAAGAGACAAACGCTGAAATCGTAGCTGCAGTGGGTACAGTTGCATATCGGGAGATGTATCGAATCAGCATCGCTTTGAAACGGGACGCGCGTTCCTCGCCCTTCGTCCCCGTCGCAGGAAAGCGGATTCCGAGAGGAGGACCTTTCTCTCTTGTAATCTCTTCCGCGTAATATACGTGTATATCCGGCAGAAGTAAGCCTCGGATATGGTCGGGAGCAAGAGCAACAGCAAGAGTAAGAGCAAGAGCAATAGCGCTCGCGCTGTTGAACGCAAATAAAGGCTTCTCGGAAGACAGGTGAACGAGCCGGGAGGCAAACGAGCGCCTTTGTCCTCGCGTGGAACAAGGGAGCGGCTTCAGAGAGAGGGCCCTCCGTGGCCTGACACAGACCATTTTTTGAAACTGCTTCCCGATC
This sequence comes from Lasioglossum leucozonium, assembly GCA_028454225.1. Taxonomy (NCBI): domain Eukaryota; kingdom Metazoa; phylum Arthropoda; class Insecta; order Hymenoptera; family Halictidae; genus Lasioglossum; species Lasioglossum leucozonium. The sequence continues at coordinate 11,322,384 of CM052207.1, forward strand.
GTCGAACTGAGAGAAACGAACTCCTATACTGCGGAACGCCGTCGGAAAATTTCGAAAAGATCAATCCGTGAGATCCATGTTAGGACGTATTATGGCATATGAATTTGTTTTTTAATAATTATTTTTTGGCGAACCAAACAATCCAGCTTCCAGGTGACCGTGGAGCCTGTCAGACTGATTGTAACATGTCGCTTGTTCTCGTTCCAGGTACAAGGACAACAGAGCTTATCCTTGGCCAGGTGGCGAGAGTCACTTCATCCTCTACCCCGAGAGTGCGAATCAGACCATTTACACTCAGAAGGTGAGGGCCTCGGACGCAGGCAGGTACTCCTGTCGAGCCAGAAATGACACGACCATCCTCGAAGGTGACATCACTCTTGCGGTTCTCGGTGAGTTTCTCCGTCTTATTCTCGACGTCTACCGCGGCTAGCACTTTTCGACAATTTCTATCTACGATTCTGTAAGTTACGATTTACCGCATGGTTTTCCCAGTCGCAGTACTGTTTAGAAAACTCAAGTACAAGGGCCAGACAAACTAACAAAGATAAGACGTGGTAACATAAAATGTCGGATTTCGAATCACTTGCAATTCCCTCGGATTTCAATTTTCCAGAATCTCGAAAAGCTACATTAACATGCAGAAGCTAACGTGACTCCGACCTAGAATTTTATTGGGTTCGAGAACGGTACGCAGAGAATGTTGCAGGATGCGTACAATTTTTACGTGAACTTTCCGAAGACGCAGTGACATCGTTTGCAAAAGCCGTTTCCGGCAAGAAAATTCTCGGTCGTGCAGTTGCGCGAAAAATCCGCGGGCAAAGGGCTGGAGATTATTCCGCGGTATGAATGATGAATGGCCCGTTGTAGATTTCGAAACGGGGACCAGACCGCGGATGTGTTTTCCCCGGACTGGGTTTCTATAGTTTCCGCGGGCCATTTTACCGTGCGCCGGGCATCAAAGGGAAATTTATCTCGTAACGGGCTCGCTCGTTTTCGCGAAACCGAAAAAAAAGCTATTCCGTGGCGAAGAATAATGCCCGCGCATGGGGGCGGGATGAAGTCGGCCCCCGGAAGCCGATGGAAATTGCGGGGAAACGAGGCTGTCGCGGCCGCGACAGAGACGGATGCCTGTAACGAGAGGCGAGAAGACGAGCAGAAGCTGAAAAACCCCGGGAACAAAACCGCAGAACGTCCCCGACGGCTGCGCCGCCATCTTGGAATTGATGATCTCGCCGGAGCCCGCGATGATTATCATAATCGTCCGTCGATCAAAGATTCCCCGCTTTCAGCCGGAAATGAAGGCAGCAAAATGAAATTGAACAATTAACTTTGCTAAATATTTCGTCGAAAGTGAACATCTTGGAGAGCTGATGGTTTCCTCGACGCTGTAATTATAATAATTGTCCGTCGATCGAAGATTTTCTGCTTTTAGCCGGAAATTAAGCCAGCAAATGAGATAATGAACAATTAACTTCGCTAAATGTTTTGCGTCGAAAGCAAACATGTTAGGCTCAGTGGTCTCCTCGGCGAGTCACGCTATAATTATAATAATCTTCCGTCGATCGAATTTATCTGCTTTCGACCGGGACCGGATGATTTTTCCTTTGTTAAACACTTTGTCGAAAGCAAACATCGTGGACGAACGAAACGCGATGTCTGAGAATCGCCACTCGACCGGAAACGATCAACGGTTTCTACGAAGATCAAAAGAATCTGAGAACATCGATACATCGATGCACGATTTTTAAAGATATTTACGTTTCCAGATCCGAAGCCAGTTTCCCTCAATCGAAACACGCAATTTCGATCTCGCAGAAAGATCCGCAAGCCCGGCAATGAATAAGCAATGCGGTGTTTCGTATAAAACAAAATTCAAGAACCAGCTTCAATTGTTTCGCCTGTCAATAGTTCGACGAACTGGTCAATCGGAGCTAAAACAATACCGAATTCAATTTCATATTTTATATTCCGCCCCTCGTGCTCGTATTTATTATAAACGAATAAACATGGCTCGCGAATGGTCCGACAGTAAATAACTAGAAAACGTGTCTGCTAAAGACTAAAAAAAAAAAACTCTCGTTAGCTTATTATTTCAATAATTTTAAACTATCTCGAATATATGAAAGCTTCTCGATCGACTCACTCTCGCCTCGCTCTACCTTCTACGACTACCAACTCTCGCTCTCTCTCTCTCTCTGTTCGGCAGTCTCGTAAACATCGGGATCGGTTTCAGCCGGGACGCGCGTGCTGCCGATTTATTTATCTATCTTCGGAGAGAGATAGAGAGCGTGAGCGAGAGCCGTTTTTTACGATGCAATATTCGCTGCCGGTAAAGTGCACCGTTTATACCGCGCCTGCGTTCGCAGTCCCGTAGGTAGTAAACGCGTCTAAAAGTTCGAACACGTTCAACACCTTTATCCCCTTTTTAACTAGCCGGAACCCCAAAGGTCTCCAGAGATGTTTGCCCACGTCGTAAAGACGCGATTGTAAAAATTGATATTTTCTATTTATTTCTTCTCCAGCGAATTCAATTATCCAATTTGTTCCCGAGGCTTCAACCACCGTCCACTTTTCTTCGGTTATATAATTTCGACACTTAGCGTCTCGTTGTTTAATTCGATTAGCCGCCCTCGTTCCCACATCGATCGCCACCGCTGATCGCTCGCGTTCTTTCTGTGGGAACGCGACACTGTTGGGAAAGATGTTGTGTAATTGCTTTGATTTTTAGTGGTTCGAGTCTGCGAGGAAACTGGAAAAATAAGTATTGAAATGCTTCGGATGTTTTCTATGATTCTTTTGGAAATGCAAAAATGTGGAAAATAACCAAAATTTCGATTACAACGCCGATTAATAAGACTCCTGGTGTTCGAAGAACACGGTAAGCAACGGAAACAGAAAGGGAGGAATAAATACCCGAAAGATAAGCGCGCGAAGGAGATATCAAACAGAAACACGGAACAAGTAAAATTCTAATTAAATTAAGATCGTAGAACCAGTACTTGAGAGTTTTGGACGCTCGTTGGAAAAAGAGAACAACGTAAAGAGAAGTGAAACGGACGAAGTTGCGAAGCCAAACGACTAAATATTTTAAACCTAAAACACGGAAAAGAAAAGAGAAGATGAGAAGAAACAGAAGCATTTGTTAAATAGAATTCTAATTAAACTGCGATTATAAAAGGTGAGCTTGTCCGAGAGAAAGAAAAGAACTGGAGGTTCCGTGTTCAACGAAAAAGAACAAGTGCAGAAGATAAAGGAAGACAGTTTAAGTTTAAAAAGCGAGGAGAAGAAGGTGGAGAACGATTATGCAACAGATAAAAGCAGCTGAGAACAAGATATTTTACGGAGGCTCCCATCGAATGGAGTTTCAACCGAAGTAATTGTAGGATTATGGAGCGAACAAGGATTATGGACGCAAATTATCAATGCAAAAAAGGAGCTAGAGGCAAGGGAGACTGTTCTGGCAAAAGGAAAATCACTATTGCAGCTGGAAACATGATTATTTTCAAGACAAACGTATTGGAGGATTGGATAAACGAACGGAAGCTAATTTCAATTTTGGAATCTACAATTGGATATTCCAAATGTGGACCACCTATTAAATTTCACTTTTAAAATCGGATATTTCAAGTACTCAAGAAAAGCGAAAGTAAAAATTAGGGGAAATAGCGCAAAATATTGGACAAGAAATGGAGAAAGAAGTAGAAAACAGAGGAATCGATTAAAACGAATTCTAATCGTTAAAAAGAAAAATAAAAATCACGATTCAAGCGGTCAAACTAAACAAATGGCTGAACGAAGAAGAAGAAGAACGAGAGGGGCCAAAGAACAGGCGAAACAGGTTGAAATCGTGTGCCGTCCAGGAAAATGAAGTCCATTCGGCAGAAATCCACGAATTCGGATGAATTCGGGTGCGGGGGAGAGAGAGGGGTGCCGTTCGATCGATAGTCAGGGCGAAAATTGCTTTCGTTCTCGGTTATTTACGCTCGTCTTTCCGGTGGCGTTCCGCGAGCCGTGTTTCCAGGGATGATTTACAGGGGGTTGGGGGCGAAGAAGCGGGAGGTGTGCACCGATCCGATGCGAGAGAGTGTAGAAACTCGACTCGACCCGAGCCGACCCGTCCCGCGTCGGGGGTCGTCCGGTCGATAGACGGTCGTCGTCACGGTCTCCCGAAGCGTTCGCGTAGGCGTGCGATTCCAGGAGCCGGCGCGCGAATCGATTCTTTTTCCTGGAAATTAAATGGTCCGCGCGCGCGGGGGGCGCGGGCGGAGCGAAGCGTAGCGGAGCATGGCAGAGCGGCTCGTTCGATAAAGAAAGAGGCTGCGGAGGCGCCAAGCACAATGGTTATCGGACAAGCGAGCCAGAGAGATAGCGGAGCCGAGGAGCAGAGCTGAACCGAGCGAGGCCGAACCCCGTTGTCGCCTTCGCTTCGGGGAAACGCGATTAGCACCGTTCCCCGAACGAATTTCTGCCGTTTCACGGTATCTCGCGTGTGCCTCCTACCATGCCCGCGACTAATTACGCTCTCACGCTCGTCCCAGTTTACGGCAAACGCCGCTCCTTATTCTAGACGCCGCGCCGCGCCGAGCCGCCAACTTTCCGAACGATTCGAAACCGCGGACACGGTGGCGTGGCTCGGACCAGATTCTGCGGCCAGCGAGAGCGAGAGTCGACGAGGAACTGCGGGACAGCACGACCCTAACTGGCGACTTCGATCGAGGTCGATTCAGATTAGTGGAATTTCATTTACTCCAGGTCTGTCTACGACGCGGATCTGACTTCTGACTGTTATTTTTAAGGGGAAAGTCTGTCATTAATCGGTACGGTTCTCCTTCGATGTCAGACGACAGCTCGGGACGGCTTTCGACGTATTGCGGACGAGGATACCTATTCGGCTTGACACTGTTCGCGAGCGGTTCGAGAGTTTATGGGTCCCATAAAGTTGTCCGCAAACCATAAAGTGGTCCCTTACTGGCACTACGCGGTGTCGAGGGAACCCATCTTCCGCTAGCTTCCAAGTATGTAGGTATGCAGTCGGAAAATATTGAAAATTATTTCGATAATGTATCTCGTTGACTATTAGGTTTAGGACGTACGAAGATCGATGCATTTTTAACGCAGACGATGGCACCAAAAACATTGATCTTCTTAAGATCTCAGGAAATATGACCTCGAGGTGACCTTCGCTCAAACATTTCTTTGTAACAATCGCTGTATTCGCGACCCTAAAACCTCCCCAAATCCTCAGCCAGTGCGACCCATCGTTTACAAAGCCGTCGGTATAACAGTCAGTCTTTGAGCGTAAAACTTCTCCGAGTGCCAAACACGAGGCCTGTGTGCGAGGTGTTTACAAGGCAAAATGGTCTGCGAAGTCGACGCAGACATCGAGGGCAGAAATAGCCAGGAGAGATAGCGCGGTGGCGTCCGTCGGTTCGGCTAATTGCATTACCGGTAGCATGATCGGCGCAGCCTCCTCTCGCCCGCCCGCGAGATCATACGCATTTACTTAATGTATGTGGCGCGCAACCACTCGGTGCACTTAGCCCTGAGGTATTGGCTCATAATTCTCTCTCTGTCTCTCGTGGCGGCGTCGACGGCGTCGTCTCTACCACCCCCTCTAAATGTGTATGCATATTTATGCGGGCCGAGTTACCAAGGGGTTACTCGCTCGGAAATTAATTTCGTTTCGCCCCGGAACACAACCGAGGCTTTCTCTTTCCTTACCCGTGTTCCTCCTTTTCGGTTTCCACCCCCCTTGTTTGTCGCGCTTTTAACTATACGCTTTACTCCGCTCCGATCTGCTCCGCACTGTTCTTCTACGCCTTTCATCGCTCGCCACGAACCGATTCGAATGGGAAACCTTTCATGCTGGCCACCTTTAACCGAGAATCTCGGGGTTTCTCCTTCTTTGCCGCGCCATTTCACCCCGTTAACGCTAGCACACGCCCCCGTCTCACCGACCAGGAAAGTTTTAACTGCCGTTTAGACTGCTCGAGCATCCCTCTGTTCGCGCTGAGCCGCCTTTTCTGATACCCGCTAAGCCGGGTTCGAGTAATTTGAGCGCCGAAGACGGATTTGCTCATCCCCTATATTCAAAGAACTTGTTAGAAGCTGGAAGAATTGAGATCTGCCTACGGGAATCTACTCCTGTGAGGAATGGAGAGTTTGGGAGTTGATTTGCGAGGCTTGGAAGAAGGTGTATGAACGCAGGGTTTGCGCTAAAAGAGGAAACCAATAAGTTTATTCATCCCCTATACTCGAGCAACTTGTCTGACCCAATGGAGATCGATAGCTACCGATAAACTGGAATTTTTGTTAAAAATTCAAGTCCTCAAGCTAATTTGGGGCTCTAAAAAAGAGGTGTGAAGCACTAGTTCGACGTTCCATTTTCTGTAATTCACTGTAGCACAGTTGATTCGATTTAAATCCTGCAGAAGACGAATAGACGCATCCCCTATATTTAGCCTCGAACCAAAAATTGGCTGTCTCGTACGAAGGGTCCCGACCCGAGAATATCGTTTCGAGATACAACACCTGACGCTCTTAACCCTCTCACAGTTTACCGCAGCAAAGTCTCGGCTGAGCCGACGGCATACTACAAAGTCGGGGATAAGACGCATCGCCTACGGAACTTACTTATTTATTTATCTCGAGCTCTCGAAGGTATAGCACACCTCACAGTTGCTACCCTTATGCTCGAAACTTGCGCTGAAAACGGTTCTTATGCTCTCTCGTACCCCCTTTCCTTGTCAATCTTCGCGAAATCAAATAACGAAGGTTCTGCAAATCGTAGATTAAACAGGCAAGTGTGATCCAAACTGTGTCGCATGTGGATTCATTAATTCCAATCAGCAAAGTTCCAAGGATGTGCTGGTTCCATAAAAATAAAATTTAAAATAACAAAGTTATTTAATTAGTATCGAGCCTCTTCGGGGCTATTCAAATTAACTTTATAAATTTGTCGCAAATATCGTGCACATCTCTGTAATACGAATCGAAGCGTTACCGTAGTTCAGTAACACGATAGTACATATCGAATACGTATGTTTCTTCGGTTCCGTGACCTTACAGGGAAGAAAGATCTCGCCGCGCCGCGTCGGTGTGAAAGGGAGCAAACCGGCCCCGAGAAATATGAAGTTTCACGATCATTTTTCTTGGCGGAAGGGTTAGGTTAATCCATGGAGAAGGATGCAGGCTCCAACACAGACGGCTCTACGCGCTCGGCGAAGCGGAAACGACGGAACCGGAGTAGCTACGATGCCTTATCGGATGACGCGTGCATCCCGGAATGCATATGCATGCGCACGGATCGCGGATTATTCCCCGCAGCTGCGGAAACGTCCACGGTTTACGTACTTTCCGCGCCGTTTCACCAGACGAAAAGATTCGGGGTTCGTTGCACTCCTCTCTCTATCTCTCTCTCTCTCTGTCTCTCTCACTTCGAGACTTCAAAATGCACGGTCCACGGTGAAACTTTAAACACTGATGCATAGTCCAGTCGTGACTCGACTGGAAATTAGCCTCCCATCTTGCTCGAATCTTTTGTCAACCCTCTGGCAATTTTCCTTCGAGATTTTCTTCGTAAACTTGCATTTTGCGAAATTGTATTTACCTTGCCAACACAATTTTCAAGATTTCGGACCTTGGACTGGGTGACGATGATTTTACGTACTTGTGGCTGGTAACATTGTTTCTTTGAGACACGTAGTTGTTAATCACTGTGCCAGCTAAAAATTGTTTGCGCCAATTGCACAAGACCCCTCCGGGAATTATTTTCTTTTTCCAACAATTAAAAAAGATTAATTATTTCTACATAATTTCGAAGTTATTCCAGCTGATCGTGTCCCTTATTCTGTATATCAAATTCGTTCTCTGCGGAGGAGTTTGGCGAAAAGAATCAGCAAGGTCGAGAATAAATCAGCTTCTCCCTCTCCCTCTCTCTCTCTCTCGGCCTCGAGTGTTGCGATCGGGTCGTAACGTTCGATTGGCCGTCCTGGGGCATTGTAGCGGATAGTTAACGGCCGATAGCCTTCGCGAGGATGTTAATCAATTACCCAGAGCGGCTCGGTGTAACGAGGAAACGCGAGAGCGGTTCTTCGATGTCCTGCGGTGGCCCGATAGCATCGCGTGTCCCGGGCTAAGCCGATCGCCGAGGAGGAGAGAATCCTACTGCTCCTCTCCCTCCGTAGCGGCGCGCTGCCGGAACCACGATGGCCCAATAACCTTCCGCTCGAGAAGACAAAGCCATTATATCGGATATTCCGGCTATTCCCGATTCTCGCCCGATCGAGCCGGAGCCTCGGGCGAAAATACTACGGGCTTTCACCGAAAAATCTTTCGCGCCAATCAATCTGGAAAAATAAGCTAAGCGAGCCTCATCTTAATCCTTCGATCCCACTGCCATTAGCCTCCCCTATTCGCAAGAGAAATCGTTTCCACGCGATTACATTAATGGAGATGTTGGCACTGGATTGAGAGGACGTCTTTTATTTTGGAGGGGACACTGGAGCGGAAAGTTAGTATAGCATTGTCTCGATTTATGGGAAAACGTGGTACTTTCCCGTTAGCCGGGCGCAACCTAATCCAGACCAATAATTATAAGCATATATAATTACAAATATTAATGAATTGTAAACAAAATAGTTTTACTCAAAAAGAATGCTTATAATTATTGGTCTGGGTTAAATTATAATCGGTTAGGTTATAATTATTGGTCTGGGTTAAGTTGCGCCCGGCTAACGGAAAAGCACCGAAAATTTTTTCGATTAAAATGTTAGTTATGGTGATAGAACTTCTTTGTTCTGAATCATTTTCTCGTGAAATTTTTACCAACTTATTCGCGACAATTTTCTGATTAACACGAGTACCAACATAATAGAGTCCGGTGCATATTTAATTCACGAGTAAACGAGTAAATATAATCTAAATTGCGTTGTGTTTGGGCTCATTTTAATTGGGAAACTGTCACGGATATATTCGCAAAGGTTCGGACGAAAAAATTATTAAAAACAAACAAGTACAGAACAGTAGAAAAGTTAAAAACGTGCAAGAGCACATCGATTTTCTACCAACCAAAACGATCGACAGAATGGTTAATCGTCTTTAACGAAAAGAAAAATGGGTCGAGGTTGACCCGGGTAGGCCGTTCTCAGCATTCGGCCTGTGCGATTCTCGACAATTTCGACTCGAGACATCCAGTCCCATCGATTTCTCTCGACCAGGATCGACGGAGATACCGGAGGAACTGCAAGACCGCGGGAGAAGCAGGAGAGAGGGGGGAATAGCAAGTATTTGAATAAAGCTACCCACGCGCTGTTCCGAGAAGCCTTCTTAAAACCACGAAAGGAGTCGTGCGCCCTTTTGTTCGCCGCGGTAACCAGAATTCTTGGAACTCTTCCTGGTGTGCCTCCTCTCGAGGCGGTAACGCGAGTTAGCGAAGCTCTCGCTCGTAACCACGCGGAAGATACAGGCCCGGGGGTCACGGGGAACCATAGAATAAGGCACACGGAGATCGTTTAATTTATCGGTCGATCGCCGGCACGTGTTTCCCTCGATCAAGAATAACGCCGGTAATAATCCCGTCGATCGCGATCGAGTTTCGGCGCACGGGACACCGTCTCGCCGTGAAATTTCCGGCGGCGCTTCCGCAACGAACGATGCAACCCGATGCGAGATTATTTTTAAAATCCGCGGTCTAGCTCGGTGTTTTCTACATCGTCTAGAAATTGTTTTTCCAAATATAATCTTCGTCGAAGATGAAACACATTCTCGCGTCGTATAAAACCTTTTTGAACCCGAGTGTACCCTCGTGGGAGTTCCCGCCGTTTTAAGATGCGAAATGATTTTTACCAGTGTCCCGCAGGGTCGCGTATCTCACGGGGAATTGCAGCTCGTCCTGACCAGCCGCAAAATTCCGATATGTATGCAGGTTGCAACGCGCTGCACGTGCGTCGCGCGACACGTGGATTCGCACTCTTCGCAATTTCGAACGGGCCGCCATCTACTTCGAACGCCATCCATCATCGACCCCATCAAAATCAACCGCGAACCCCTGAAACACGGTAAAACGATCTTTCCAAAAGAGATTCATCTTCCGGGAAAAATTTGCATCGAGTTCCCGAGATTAATGCGTTCGCTCGTGAATCTGAAAGATTGTTTTAGCACTGCTGTTTTATCCGTATAAATTCGGCCATGTTCGAGACGCGCGTTTCCGGCGAACAATCTTTCGAAACATCAACATCTGCGCCCACCGAAAACGCGACTCTAAATTTTTATGCGGTTACAACCGCGTTATTTCTTTCTTGGTGCTCGTAAACCACGCAATCTCGTAAACGCAGCTCCCGCGGAAATGTGTTTCCGCGACGTTGTTGCTGATAAAGTAATTACTGGATTTGTGAAATTTTGTGGCTCGCTTTTGCAACAGAGAACGGTGGAATTGTTTTAATTATTCGACAGTTGTCTGCAAATTGTGGAATTTTATTCAAGCATTCATTTTTGTACTTGCCACGTGCATCGCATAATGATAATTAAGAAATATTGTTTAACTTTCCTGAAATTGTTGAATAATTCATTCAACATTACATGGAAACATGCTACGAACTCACAAAATCCATTTCATGGCTCAAAATTCTTTATCGAAGGACCTCCAGTAATGGTCAAGAGCACGAATCTAGATCCACAGCATTCGGTCTAATAATTATTTCTGAAGAGCACCAATTACCAATAAATTTAAGGATTTATCGAAGGACTCGGTCAAGATCAAGATGGCAGATCCAGATCGAAAGGACATTGAAACCAGGATCAGAGAAATCGTTCTGAATCGACGCGTGTTCGCTCTTTCCCGGGTGAAAGAGCTTTCACGCGGCCGGGGAACGGTGACGTTAGCATAATCGGTATTAGTAGCATATTCGGGAAAGCCAGTGGATCGAGGCTGGCAGCGTTCCGTGCACGTTACGATTACGGAGCAGGATTTGCGGATGACGTACATGTACGCTTGCGTCAATTCCATCGGCTGGTGCAGTTGCATCGGTGCACGTACCAAGGCTCGCACCTGGTTCGTTCGTGCCGCGGGATGGACAGAAAGCTATTCGGCCAGTGAACGGAACAATGCTGTGATTTATGGCGTCACTTAACCCTGCGAAACACCAAACTGCCATTTTCCGACAATTTTAATTATGCATAATAATCGACGCTAATTGACTCGCCAAAGACTGTCGGATCGCTGAATTAAGTATCAACGTTGCTACAATACAGTGCCCTATTGTTCTGCAAAATAGAATATTATTATAATAGTTCATCAAATCTATTTTGTTGAGATAGAAAATTTTCTGTCGAATCGAACGAAAATATGTTGATTACACTAATTTTCTCATAATTCTCGAGATTATCAATTTTAGAAACTACCATTGACAGTCCCTCGTCTTTCTAGCTTTTTCGAGCGCACGCGAATATGGTTATTCACCCGTGGGAAATTTCGTCATGATCTCCCTAATTCAGCAACATTGTCAGCAGAGAGCGCAGAAAGTTGTCAGCGATCTTCCTTGCGAGATATCGTCTCGGATCCAGAATTCGCATGAACGTGTCCAAAGTCTGGTCCCAGCGAAGTACGCTCGCGACAACGAGCAAGTAAACTAACTCCGTGCCGCTTTAGCGTCAGCGTTTTAGTGTTCATAATGCCCGCGGTGTCGTCATAATTAGACTGCGGATGTTTATGCATTCATGGCGCCCGTAACTTACCAAAACGCAGCGCGACAAAAATTTTAATCAAACTTGACATCGCGAGCGCTCGCGTGAATCTGGTCGGGCTTAACTGTCGTCGAGTCGTGGAAGGTAAATTCAAATTTCCCGCCTAATCTACTTCGGTGCGAATTGGCGCAACGTGTCGCCAAGTTGCAAATTTAATTCTGCATGAATGACCTTTTGTAAGAGTTAGATTACTCGTTGGATGCACTTATCACAACAATGATTGTTATTAACTAAACTAACATTGTCTGGCAAACTTTCTACGCGTTAGCTCGATGCGTTGTTGGAAAGCTACCCGAATGGGTTTCCAAGATTTCGTCGAGCTGTGGTCATGCAGGATCGATTCCCGCTCGATCATCGATCGAGACGCGGCTTAAGATGTGTGCATCTTGACACGTGACGCATTCTCGTGCACGTAGCTGTATGCACACCTGGCTCCGCGATCCTGTGAAACGATATATCGTGGATATTACGTGTGCACGTGGTAATATGCGACGAGGATCCTCTCGATAGGAGGGGTCGCCTCGGCGTCCAGGCAGGACACAGTTCCGAGGATCTCCACTCGATCCTTTGCCGATCGGATCAATAGGATCAATAGGGCGCATCCCGCGAAGATCCTCCTCCTCCACCGCTGCCGCAGACCCTGTACACGCAAACCTCGAGTGTACTTCCCAAGAAACAAACATTATCCACTGTTTGATTGCTGCTCGCCCATCTGGAACCCTCGCTATCAGATCCGCTGCGGTCCTGACGCAATGGTCACGTTGAACATGCTGCCCGGGGCGAGGAAAATTAAGCAAACTGCCCCGAGGGGCACTGCCGTGGCTCTGTTAATGAGTAACGGCTGTTTAGAGCACCAGGAAGTCGGTAGAAGTCGGTTAAAGTTAGTGGAGTCTTTATTTGACCGAGAGCACCGAAGCCACGCCCACTAAGTTAATTTCTAGCTACGTGTCAAGAGCTCATTGGACCTTGGAATAGGATTATTTGTATGAAAATAGGAAAAAATGTAGAATACAGGCTCAGCGACTGTTCCCTGGCTCCGTTGAAACTAAGAGCAATAAAGACACGCCCACTCGGGCTATTCTTAACAGACGGAGTGAGATAAATATTGTTTTACTGTTCTCTTCGATGCCATTGGTTCGAACATATCACTCCGAAACCAGTATAGACACAGACCACTCTGCGATGCTTTGTTCCGGTTCAGTTGAAGTCGAGAGCAATGAAGACACGCCCACTCAAGACACTCGAACGTAGAAAGACGATTCAGATAATCTTTTATCTGTTTCTTTTGATGTTGTTTCTCTTGAAACGTCATTTTGTAGTAAGAATGGGTTAACATTGCTACTGAGAATACTGTTCTGGCTTCGTTGAAGTTGAGAGCGACAAAGCCACGCCCCTCAAGACTCTATCCAGCTGTAAGACTATTCACAAATTTTTTCACGGAACCTTTAAAAATCGCATAATTAGTAAGTCAGAAGCGGCCAATATTAAAGCAAGCCTAAAATTGTCTTTCACCGTCCGTACGTACCTTCGTATGCTGCGAACATTTTCGCGTTTTAACAGCGAAGCGGAACGGGCTTCGAAGTTTCCGCAGCTTCTAGGGCAGTTTATATTAAGTTTCCGTGCGTTTATGAATCTTGGGAGTTTCTGGAGCTTCCACGGGAGAGGCTGTAACGACAGAGATCGCTCGATCGATTCCGCGCCGGTTCGATACATATTCGAAGCTCGCACAGGTGCGAATTCCTCGGCGGAAAGGAATCGTATGCGAGAGCTCGAATCGTTCGAATCGATTAACTTCGCTCTGCTTTCGCCCCGTCAAAACAGAAGTCGGGATGGTGTGGAACGAAGTCTGTGCCGATTGATAAGACGTGGAAGTTTGTGTTTAACGGTCTTTGTGTTTAACGGTCGAGACGTTTCCTCGAGCACAATTTTCACTTTGAAGCTACGTCCCGTATAGATTGTGGTAGAAATTCAGCTGGAAGTTTTTCAGTAAAATTGATTCCTCTCACACGTCTAGCAACAAATTCCCCGGATCACTTTTTAAGTCGGCACCTTCGGGCGGCGCGGCGTTTCTCTCGCGACTCCCTTAAATTTTCCCCGGCAACTCGGTCCACAGTTTCTCCAATTGATCGTGTTCCCGGGGACGCGGAACTTGCCGAGAGAATTTTCAAAAAATGTCCGCGGCAAGTTCGTTGCTCTGCGAATTTTCGCGGAAAGTCGGCCGCGCCAGGAGAGACCACTTCTGCAGTTGGCAAGTTTGTTGCTCTCGTCTTCGCGGAACGAACTTCCGTGGGAAAGAAAAATCATGCTCCGGAGGCGGCTGGATCTTAATCCCGGCCGACGAAAGGGTTTCTGGGTACGCTTTCGGAGGAGAGGCTTTGGCGGAAGGATAATTTGCGGGATCCCGCGAGGGAAATGAAATTTCGTAATTATTCTCGGCGCGTGGGCGGTGCCCCGAGGAGCAGAATGAATCGGCCCGGGAAATGAAAATCGCTTTAATTACGCCACTTTCGCGCGAACGGCGCGACGCGACGCGGCGCGGAACGGTGACTCGGCCGACGGCGTCACCCGACCAGATCCCGAGAAATACTTTCCGCGGAGGTTATGAAAAGTTCCTCGACGATGTCTTCCGGTAGACGATTATGCGATTCGAGTCGATTAAAGGCTCCGTCACCCACGCGAGGAGCGGGAGAATGGAAACCGCCCCAAAAGTTCCCTCGACCTTATTAGGATCGAAATTTCCTGGATGTTCTCGGACTGCTGAAGAAATCGAGAGGCATTTTTTAAATCGTTTTATTAAGTTCAAAATAGCAAAACAAGAATTTCTAAATTCTTGAAATATTTCCGCTATTAGCGATCGCAGATTAATTTACAATTAACGCAGGCGAACACGAGACTGCGCAGCAGAGTGTGCAACGTTTCTGTTATCGACACAAGGATGAAAAAGCCAACCCGATAAATTGAACGAGCGGCGTTCGATGGTAAACAGTTATTCACCTATCGATAGATAAACAAATAAACAGAAATCAGTGTAGTTAAACACAGCCCACGAAGCAGTGCGAGGCTCCCGCTCGTTCTACGATCGTTCTCGATCGGGGAAACCCTCTCTTTGAAGATCCCCAACGTTCGCCAACGAATTCATAAACTGGCCAACAAGGGTTCTCGTCGAGATTGCGCGGTCGAACGGGCCGGAAGTAGATCCTCGCCGCCCTTTGAAACGACGAACTTCCCCGAAGCCGGCTTGTCCCTCCATCGAATTCTCGCTTGTTCTCTCGAAAACTCGAACACGAACACGGAACACCATACTGTACCATAGAAGCACCACACCACGGGCACAGCGCGACGGCGCGCGGCGGTGCGGTGCAGAGTGCGCACAGAAAAGCGCGGCGTTTGTTTGACGATGAAACAGAGCCGGCCCTTCGCGACGCGGAACGCAGATGGGAAACAGGAAGCGGATAATGGAACGTAAACGGATTACAGCGCAAGTTGTGTTCGAGTAAATATCAGTTGCGCGTCGAGAAGAACGAAAGAGAGCAAAAGAGGTCTCTCTCTCTCTCTCTCTCCCGGTAATTCACGTTCCGATTAAACGCGCGTTGTATTTTTCCTCGGCTAAGCGAAACCCAGCGTGGTTCCCATTATTTATTTCCGGTAAACCGCCGCGCCCCGGCGAGTAACGAGTTATGCGTCGTTATGCGCCGGAACAGATATCCATTATTGTTGTTATTATTATTGTTATTCGCGCGGCAACGCACGCTCTTTAAATCTCGCGCTTCCGCTCGCGAATTGCAGTTCGCCAATCCGGTGCGTGTTTTTTTTTCGCCAACGAACACGCCGTTCGCTCGATAAACGTGGAATAATGAAGCACGGTGAGGTCTCATCGATTTCTTGAGAATTTTTATAGTCCTCTTATACGTCCATCGAGGATCGGACAAATTTCTTCGAAATAATTGTAGCTCTTTGTAGAAGTTGAACGAACCTTTAGGTATTTAATGTAAACGGTCGGTTTGTTGCATTTCCAGGTGAGAAATCCGGAGGCTACACAGGAAAGCCTCTCCCAACGTACAGACCAGCCTCGCAATTGGTACCCCTTGGAGGAGCAGCAAGATTATTCTGCGAAGCTTATCTCGGCAAGGTCGAGCTACCGGACGCGAAGAATTCGGTGACCTGGTCGAAAAGCGACAGCAACGTCACCTTGCCCAGTCATGGCAGGATCGCACAGCACAGAGTGTCCAGGTGAGTTTGCCCTCTGGAACGAACCTATTCCAATTCTCCCGAAGGAAATTCGAGGGGACACCCTTCGAGACCAATGGGACGATCTGCGACATTATTTATCTTATCCAGCCGACAGAAACCGAATTCAAAATAATCACATTTAGACCGCGAATCGTTCTCCCATTTTGTATTAATTAAATAGAATTCATTATTTTAAATATAAATTTTATAGAATTTATTTTTCATAAATTTGTAAGGGGATTTAATGAATGAAAATTTTATAAAAATGTCATATAAATTAAATAGATTTAATTATTTTAAATATAAATTTTATAGAAAAATCGAAAGCGACAAGTGCAATTCCTTCAAACAGAACGAATTGTCTACTTCCGCGTTGCAATACTTGGCATAAACAAAGAGCTAACTGAATTTCCGCAATGGCTGGCTAGCCAATCAATGGGATTAGCGTATCGAGACGCAGTAAAAAACTAAACGAGTCCATCTTCGCTTAACGATCGCCGGTTTTCTTTTGTCGGGCCGGTGGCACGGGAGTCTCCTAGTTCGTTAGTCGACCGAAACGCCGAAATCGATCTCGGTCGGATCGGAATCGAAACAGGTCGAAGAACAATCGGAAAGCGATGTGCGGAGGTGGCTAGGGAATCGGACGAGGAACGGGAAGACGCGGCACAGGAGCAAACCGCTAATTAAGGGACACGGGGAGTATCGGAATTTCTCTTTGATCCGAAGGCGCATATCCTGCTTCCGGTAACCGCGGAAGGCGCGCGGAATGTGTACGCTCGCGGATCGGTTAATAGGAGGTTTGCTTAACGAGGGATCGATAATGAAATCTCCGTGGTCGTTATCGCCGGAAACGGGATTTCCTTCCCCTTAAGACCCTTTTACGTCGCCGTTACCTTTTCGGGAAATCCGGTCAAACCGTTTCAGAGCCTGTTTATGTTGCGCCGTGACCGATTGCTTCGTTATTTGTTGCCTAGCATACGGCGAGACGGTACGAGTACTTTTTCTCATTTTATTTCGCCGATCGATAGCCCTCATTGCGCCAATTTTAAGGTTTAACGCGCGTTTCGCTTCGTTAAATGGGGCTTTAAGCATTATACGTTTACATAACTTGGTACCTCGTCCTCCGCCACATTGAATGAAAATGGCAAGAGAACGTCTCAAACTCCATCAACAGTGATTAAAAAACTATATCCTTAAGAAGTGGAGCGGTTCGCGTTAAACGCTGTTGCAACGACTTACGACTTCGGTTTTATCGTGTTCGCATAAAATTGAGTTAAAAGCCAGTTTCGCTTGAATAGCGATTGTCCCAGTTCAACGAAAAAGAACGCGCAGAAAAACC
This sequence comes from Lasioglossum leucozonium, assembly GCA_028454225.1. NCBI lineage: Eukaryota > Metazoa > Arthropoda > Insecta > Hymenoptera > Halictidae > Lasioglossum > Lasioglossum leucozonium. Next base: position 11,339,695 of record CM052207.1, read on the forward strand.
TGTTGAATTCGAATGGTATTAGCGGTGTTCAAAAACGTGTTTACGGGAACCGGAAGAGCCGTTCGAACACTTTTGCGACCGATCGCTATTTTCGCCATATTGGCGAAAAAGGTATTATCGATTTCTGTTTTCGGGGCTCCCCTAAAAGCCGCGAAACATCAATTAACGTAGCCCGACGTGTACCTCGACGATCTCTTTCACCGAACTGTCCAATTACATTACGCAAACCGTAGCCGGGTCTACAATGGTCGTGTCGTCGCAACAGGCGCAGCCACGGACCGGCAACAATTATCCGTCGACGCGAACCGTTCGACGGTGTAGTAGAAAGGGGGAAATCAATGTTTCCGGGGCGAGACGGATCCCGTCTTGGATTTAATAGAGGAATTTCGCGGACGAGGGTTCCCGTGCGTCGGCTCTCGTTACAGAAACGCGCTTTCGCCGGGGCGCACCGGCATTACGTCGGCAGCGGCGGATGCGGACACTAATTGGAGGACAGGTTTCCAGCACAATTTCGAAATTTACCCGTGAGACACATGGCTGAACGCGAAAGCATTTGCATTCGCGGAAACCGCGGACAACGGGGCGCGCAGCAACCTCCTCCTGCGTTGCAACGCCGCGGCGATTATGCAGCCGCTGTTTACGCGAGACAATAGTTTACAGAATTAATCCGGTCGTTTGCGTATTTGCCACGACGAGAGACCGGCGATGCTCCTTTCTCAGTTCGGTGGAGAAACGAATCCGAAATTCGGCGAGTCCGACAGCTGACCGAGTAACCCGTCGGTCGCTGCTTCGTTTATTCCGCGAATCCACGCTGCACGCTCCTCGACTGTCGCTTGTCCGATCAATTATTCCCAGTGCTGCTTTTAAGCGACAACACCGTTCACAAAATGCATCGCGGCATTTTCTCCGGGAAATCGATGCGCCGAATTTGGTAACTCGAGGGCGAAAGCCGGTTTTTCGCAACCGCGGACGAAAAACATCGACGATCGATCGGCTTGCTCCCCGACACCGATCAACGCGCGAATTCCGCGCGGTAACTACGAATTCCTGGCGGAAACAGCGAGATCCGCGTCGGAACCGAATTCCCGTTGAACTTCCGTGCGCCATCGATCCCCCCGTGCCTTATCCTGCTGGAGGAAGTTTGCGTTCCGGGCGCGGCGGAGCGTGTTTCCCGGATTGTTTGGCGACGTCCCCAATTATTGCGCCGTTTGTTTGCACAGTCGGCGATCAATCGCCTGGCTGCGCGAACGTTCTCCGCGGCAGAATCTGCCGATTTCTCTCCGAAGGAGAGGAGAAGGTCCACGTAGGAACGCGGAGTGCGTCAGGGTCGACGAGTGCAATCGCGGATCCCCGGTGATTAGCCTTTTTGCTGCTGGTTGCCTCGCTCTTTCCGTTCCTCGGAGGTTTGCTCGCTCTTTCTCTCTCCGTTCGCGGAGCATTATAGGCGTAATAACAGAGGGACAAACTCGGAGTCCGGTCTCGGGAACAACGAACACGAGCAAGATGGCCGAGGGATTCCGAGGAATGCTCTTGTCTCGCTCGTTCGGCCGTCTGCGCGAGCTCCGTCATTACACTAATGATACCCTGGTCTGTTTCCTCGGCGAATCGGCCCCTTTTTCGTGCGTGTCCCCCTTCGCTGCACCGATGCCGATTCTCCCCGGTTTTCTGTCTTCTTCTTCTTCGTCTCGTCCGTTCTACCTTGGTCCGATCCTCCTCGAAACTCCCGACACCGGGGGAAAAGAGAAAAATGCCGCCAGGTAATCGCCGATCCGCGCGCGCGCGATCCTCGACTTCTTGCTCCTCCAGATCGATCGCCGCTCCGGACGTTTCGGAGCTAAAAATCGTGTCCGGTTCGCCGATTAGTCGCGCGGCCATCGCTCGGTATAGTCTCTGCAAGTCCGGATAGACTACCTCGGTTCCCGACGCGACGCCGATCCCCACGGTAAATGAGTTTCTCCGGCTTCAAAGAGAATCGCGGGATCGACCTGCCGCGTCGTTTGCTTTATTTGCGGCCGTGAAAAATTATTCTGCGGGATTGAAGCCGCCAAGGTCCCGAGAAATCACTTTTTAATTGTGCAACTGAAATGTCCTCCATTTACCGCGTTTGTACCCGAGGCGCAGTTGGAATTTTATGTTTCGTTGGTTTCTTGGGCCGTTGTTTCGTCCGTTCATTGCCTCTAATTGGAAAATGGAGGACGTGGTTGTTTAACGCGCTGAATGCCGTGGCTTCCGGAAACGAGAGACGAAACTATTTTTTCTGTATTTATAACGGAACAAATTACTTTGATTTTGTGGAATTTTTCATAGTATTAAGAGATCACGTAGAAAATTTTATTTGAATATGGAAAATAATGTGAAAAATTCTCTGGCGTTTTGAAGTCCAAAACGAGCATGACTGAAAAATTAATTCTCCCATTCACAGAAGGGAATCCTGCACAATTTTACATCCTTTTCCAATCCATTTTCAAAAGAGGATTTTCAATTTTTGTTCGTTCTGTTTATTTCACTTTTGATGCCACGTTCGAAGTATGAATTCAAAAATTGCAGGCACCGTGCAATCATTGTTGTACAGATACTTTCATAATATAGTTGAGCGTCGATTGAGACAAAAACACATTAGCGAAGACACTGTTTCGTTCGTTTTTAATTGATCGCACCGTAAAGTTTGCGTACGAATCAGCCGATCTGTTGCTGTAAAGTTGCCCCAACACTGATTTAGCGACCAGTAGAGAGACCCATGGTTCCCCAACCATCAAAATAGCCGACCAACGCGTCTGTTTAACGAGGAGCGACAAGTGGTACTCTGTAGTAGTGCGTTTGATAAACTGCATCACGGAAACCGCATCGCCCGGTGTTAGCTAATCATCGATTTATACGTAAATGGGCACCTGTTTAACGCAATCTTCTTGATGGAAAACACTATCGACTCGTTGCTTTACGCGTACCAACATCCAAAAGCATTTCAGAACATATCTGTAAATCATTTTCGATTGCACCATTTCGTCCCATCGGAATCAAACGTTTACCGCGTTTTCGATACTACTATTGCAATTATTAGACCGCGGATTTGCGAAATAAAAATTGACTATATTCATTGTAAAATATAGGAGGCAACGCAGACGTTTATTTCTACTTTTAATAATGTTATAAACCTGAAAAACGATACTATCTTTAAATTCTTTAAATGTTTCCTCTACTTTGGATTTCACCTACTCAGCATTGTAAAATCTACAGTCTATCTGACGAACTAAAACATTAAAAAGAACGATACAACAACATTTTCGAGTTTCTCTACCCGCAGTATTACTCACGAACAACACGCCCTACCACAAAAATGAGCTTCCCGTGTATCGGCCGGTGATTAAACACTTTTTTCCAGAAGCCGATTGTTCGTGGTCAGTTATCAAGCGGGCGTTGCAACCCGAACCGCAACTAATTCAGTGCACTTCGCCAAGAAAAAGTGGCTACCTTTGGCCAGGTCCAGAACCAACAGTGAGAGAGAGAGAGCGAGAGAGAGAGAGAGAGAGAGAGAAGAGACGGTTTCAGCTCAGCTCGAGCGATACGGTTTCCTATCCAGCAGCGTCGATCTCGCGTCCATTCGAACGAACCCGGGTGAATGCACGGGTCTAAGAGCGTGATCGAGCGGAACCGACGTCGAATAGGCGAAATCGACGGTAGGGAAAAGCCGTCCTTGTCCATCGGAGAGGACTCCGTGTGCAACGACGATCGATTTCCCCCCTGTCGACTATATACATATACTATATATATATGTGCTCGTTGCATCGGCGAGGCTTCTATCTGCCAATCACGGTCTAATTCCGAAACGGCCGCAGCGCAGGACGATCGTGTCCCTTCAACTCGAGTTCCGCTTTCGCGGTGGAATTATCCTTGCGTCCAGTCTCTGCACGAGCAAAACCGAACTCGCCTTTCCGTTCGGCGCATTTCGGACCCGAAATTGAATCGTCTCCAGTTATCGGACCTCCGACCGCCATTTTTTCCTCGTCATGGTTCGTTTAACCCTTGTACGCCCCTAAAAATCGAGCGCGCGAGAGGCGGAAGGCGTGGAACGACATAGTTTCGTATAATTTCTTGTTTGAACCTTGCGCTTCGAGGTATTGTAGGTTGCGCAAAGTATTGTATCGTAATGATACTAAAATAGAAGATTTTTAGAGCAATTGTAATCGAGAGAAGGGTGGATTTTAACCGGAGGAACAGTCTTGTTAAAACGCATGTCGAACTAACAAAATTTCCATCAACGAAAAATCGTTTGCGCGGACTAATTGCACAATTGTTTCGCGCCGATGCGATGGGAGGGTAGTAGACCCGCAGTCGCATGGTACAACAGCGTCCCGTTAAAATGAAAGCAAAGTTGACCTTAAATCTTGATGAAAAGCGCTCGAAGGTGTCGCCGTCGGGGGAGCGTTTCAGAAGTAGGAAGTAATTGCGCGAAAAAACGTAAAAAGCGACGGAATTAAATCGCAGCGAAAGAAGGGAGGGGGGTGGAGCACACTGTGGAGTTGTTCCTCCTCGGGGCTCCGGTTTCCGGCCGTTTCCAACCCCCGAGGCGAGGGTGGGTCCCGCCATTTGTCGGATCTTCGTTGTGTTTCGGCCAGGAAAATTTTCCGGGTTCGCCTCTGCGCCGGCATTACAATTAATGCGACGCGGAAAAGTGGGTCGAGCCACGGTAATTGCGTCGCATTCATCGTTGCCCATCCCCGTTCGACAACGGGGGTAGACTCTCCCGCTTCATCGAATATCGTTTCTACCCCCGACGGCCCCCTTTTTTTGCCCGCCTGAACCGTTCCCCATCGATGTCCACTCCTTTTTTCACCTTTTTCTCCCAACCCCCGACTCCCCTCTTTTCCCACTTTTCACCCCGGACTCCTCCCCAACCCCGACGTCCCCCTCGCTCGAGAATTCTTTTGCTTTTGTTCGCGGCGGACTCTTTTCAATATTTCAGCGGTCTTTGTCTCCACCTCTTTTTCGCTCTTCTCTCACCCCCGCCGCGACTCGCTTTGAACCCGTTCACCTGATTTTTCAAGCTCCGTCCCTCCCCCGGATTCGCAGTCCTCGCCCCAGCAATTTCTTCCCTCGATACATTCCGCGATCCTTTCAACGAGAGATCTTTCCTTCCGGGGTAATGAAAACGCATTCGTCAAGGCTGATCCAGTCGCCCGAGGGAATTAACCCCCACCACGAACCTCTGTAGACCGTGCCGGTTCCACATCTTGTAAAATTGATTAAACGTGGTCGGATTATTAGACACGATGCGCTTTCATCCATCATTGCCAATGTTTTCCAACTATCTCCGCGTGGAAAATCCGGCAACTTCTGCCGCCTCGCGTTGCCTCCTTTTTTTACCGAAGCTAACGAGAGTTAAGGGTGAGTTTGCACCTTTTAAGCCATCTTTAAGAATTTATTATAAGCAAAATAAATTATGTAGGGCTAAATAACCTTATGGAATATGTTCGGGCAAGATTTTCGGTATAGTAGACGAATTTTTGTCATCCGCTATGCCCAACGGTGTAGCCGTACAACGTCGATGGTACAGAAAGAAATCAAGGTTCGCGCACCATCCCCGAAGCGGTAAGCGCGTGCATTCTGCCTTCGTGACGGGGGAAATGGGACACGCGCGATGATTCTCTGCTGCACTTTATGCGCTCCCGGATTCCAGTCCGGATAAAGGTTAATAGAGTTTTCATCTTCGTGCTCTCCAACCCTTTCCAGCACTGTAATTCCACGATTTACTTCGGGTGTTACGGCTTTCCGCGGATCGCGACGGTTTTTATCACTGTGCAGTCGTCGTCGGACTTGGTTTTGATTTCTGTTTGCTTTTAGCAAGTGCAAATTTCCATTTTCGTTGGCTCGCGCGGACTTCCTCTGGTAAATAGTCGATAACACCGCGGCTAATATTTGTTGGAATATTTTACGAGCGCGTACAACAACGGTGAAATTTTTAGCACTCGCAAAACGCAATGGAATACAACAGAACGACTGCAGACGAGAAAGTACGATCAGTCGCGGAGTTAAAAATCCGTCGCGTTAATTATCGCCACGGTTAAGGCGACCAAGAACTCGTACTCAAACGACCATGATAGAGCGACGAACTCCGCGAGTCGGTTATAATCGCGTTCCATTGAGCCCCGCTAAAAATGTCGGGGTTGCGTCGTCTGGCAGCCGAGCAGCAATCGCGGATTTGCATTCGAGCGTAATCAACGTTAATAGGCCGGCGACGCGGCGCGGCGCTGCGTCGCTGGCCGCCGTTTGTAATTCGTCTCTATTAGTTCCCGGGAAACCGGTCACTCAAGATTTACGAGAGCGAATCGTCGTCGATCGGCCGGCGGAATCTGTTCGTTACACCTGGTAATTCGGTCTATCGATCACCAAGGCGTTCCGGGCGAACGCATCGCGAGAAACTCGGCCGGCGACGATGAATCGCTCTGCCCGGTTGCCGTTCGAACTGCATTTCCCGTTTCACGCGAGGATTTTCCCTCTCTCGCGCAAGAAAACCATTTTTTTCGACCCTCGAACGACACGACGCACGCGAGAGCTTCGAGACCAAAGTAAACGTTGCCTGTACAGCGGTAAAACTTATTTTTCCATGAAATATTCACCAGCACAACCGACACATTCTTCCGAGTGAGACGATACAGTGGAACCTCTATTATCAGAACGAATCAGTGAAGAATTAAACGACTAAACACGATCCAAATGAGTCGTTAAAAGTTCCACGGCAGAACGACAAAATGGTGTCAACGGATTGTCGTTGCCTAACTCAGAAAAGAATTTAAACCGAGTCGGAGATGCTGATCTATCTACGTGGAGAGTCATTATGTCTGTAGTACGAGGCACGAATTTAAATAATAAATAGCATCGGTCTAAAAAGATCGTAAGCTGTTAGGACATAGAGTCTTCAACGAACCAGAAACCGTCCCGAGACGAAGTCACCGATCTACGGGTGTATCTACGCGGAGGATCATTATATTTGATCCATGAAGACCGTCTGCTTCCTGGACGAGATTCCGCGGAGAAATATCGCCCGGTAGATGAAGAAACACGGTTCGACCGTAGGCAGAGGCTAGCATCCAGCAGCAGTCGCGGGAGCAGCAGCAGTCCAGAAATCTGATAAGATCTTTTCGTCAGGGAGAGACCGTGTTCTACTTCTCATCGCGATAAAAGTATCCGCGACGACGACGATCCCTCCCAGCTGGCCCGTTCCCATCAACCGGAAATACGCTGACGCGGCCCCGGGATTGGACTTTCTTGCTCCTTTCGCGGTCCGTGGAGCGGGAGATGATGGTTCTTCGTTCCACGCGAACCGTCCCGGGGAAAGGGGGGACTCGACCATCCGTCAGCCTTCCCGGTGGCTCCCTGGTCCGCGTAATGAAACCGTACGAGAGTTTTGAAAAATAACACGACGCGCCTTGAAACTTTACCCCGGCCCAAGAAGAAGAATTACCGTGACTTCTACCGACGCGCCGCCCGGGAGAATGGACCATGAAATCTCGACGCTCTTCTCCTCTACCTGGTTCGTCTGTCGCGAAACTTCTCCCCCCCGCATCGAGCATACATCGCCGGGAAAAGTTACGGAACCGCGACACAGTGGCGCCGTCTCGCCGGACGCCATTTTGGAGCTCGCATATTGAAGCGAAGACCCTGCTCTCTCTGTCTCTTTGTTGGTTCTGTTGTGTCGGTAACAGGAAATTGTATTGTATGTAATGATATTTGGTCCCCTCAGGGTTTCAAATCCATTCCACCACCTCTCCCTTTACCAATCGGGACCTACTTTTTATTAAGGTGGGTTCCGAACCACCTATTTTGCCAACAACACGTGAAACGCACCCAGAGGGCCACTTCCCGGCTTTTTACCGAGCAGTCACCCATCCTAGCGCGTCCCCCGCCCTACGTCGTTTAACTTCGGTGATCGAACGAGAACCGGTATTTTCTTTACTGTGTCGGTAACAGGAAATATCTGCAAAAATGGCGCATGTTACAAAATTTTTCTGTTAGATTTTACAGAGGTTCTCTATTATTTGTTAGGACTTGTTGCTTTACAAGATGTAGCATGCGTTCAATTATTGTTATTTGTCGTGTACCTGGTCCTCGAGGTTCCAAGCAAATACAATGGCTACCACGTTGTCAACAACCTCGCGATACAGTGCAGTCAAGGGTTAAAATAAGAAGTAGGATTATGGAGCCCGGAGGAGCAAAGGTGACGAAACGAAGTTCTCGATTTCGGAATGATGCAGCTGCCTCTCGAAACCGTCGAGTCGACAGTCTACAGAAATTCTCCTTTGCCGAGATTCTACCGGGATTTCCAGCACAGTTTGCATAGTCTGTAAGGCCCGTTGAGAATCCGAAGGACCGCGTCTACCTCGCTTCCGATGATCGAGACGCGGATACGGTAATGCCTCGATGTAACGCGAAGGGCATGTACACGATATTTGTCTTCCGATTGTTCCGTAACGTTTTTCTTCGACTCCCGAGCGTCGAGCAGAATCCAACCGCAGACTTCTTTCGAGCGAGAGCGCAGGTCGCGCGTTCAACAAGCCACGATCGTATTAACTGGATCTTGCGGGACGCGGCCGCGCCGGCACGTAATGGAAGCTCGATTAAAAGCGAACGGAATATAAATTGGAGGGCAGGGGAGCGTAGCCGAGCGCGCTCGTGAGCCTGCTCTCAGGTATCGACGATCTCGTTTAATCCTGACCGAGCGCGGCGACGCTTAGAATATGAGAAGCCGGGACGGACCACCGGCCCAGCCGCGCTATCTCGCCACGATGATCGAGAGCCCGGCGACAAAACGACGGGCAAAAGGAGGTTGCCGAGGGCGACGAGCCCGAGTAGGCCCGACAGAGGCTCGTGACCCTAACGACGATTCGTTCCGACCCGGTTCCTCCTCTCTTCCGTCCCGGATTGACCTCATCCTCCTCGAGGATCTACGGAGCAAGGCCCCTTACCGTCCCCCCGCGTTTAATTGGACCCAGAGGGACCAGTTTTCTCTCCCATCGAGCCTTTTCCGCGGGATTTTTAGCTCTTGGCTCGGGCATTGCGGCGTTTGAAAGATTTAAACGTGAACATTGATTTTTTTTTCAATGCAACAGTACATATATTTTTCTACGCGACGTATATGTATTCCCCCAAAGATAAAAACGTATAAAAAAGGTATTAATATAATTTTTTAGATTTTTTGTGAAATCCTTTTCTCCACGCTAATAAGCAAATAGAAGAACAATTTTTAGCAAATTGGTTTAAGGCGTGAAACAGATTCAAAAACCGAATCGTTAACGTTGTAAATGTTCATAAAAATAGCTATTACATTGTAGTAACTGATCGAACCGTGCGCCGATAATCTTATTACATGACTAATAAGCAAAGTTGGGGATTTTTTTCCCGTGTGAGCAGAACCCTCGGTCGGTTCGATTTACAAAGGGCTCGTCGATCCTCAGCTCTCGCGAGCTGTCACGGGAAAATGTTTGATCGCCTGTAATGCGCATAGTCTCCGAGCGAAGTAAAGTAAATCGGCTTGTCGTTTTATGGTTATTGTTCCGCCGTTTCCATTCTGTTGCTCGAGCACGACGCGCCGCCCCGTCTTTCTCGGCTGGAAAAAGCAACCGTTCATTGTTTATCAAACAAACGAACGAATGCTTCTCGGTATTATCGGCCGATCCGGTACCTTTGCCAGACTCTCCCTTTTGTAACGTTTCTAATTTACGGACAAATGAACGAACTTCGCAGAGTCTGTTAGCGAGGCTGCCGGTAATTAAGTTGCATGCAGCAGTGAAATACAAGCTGCGTCAGTTAGCTCCTTTACAGCGCGTTCGTTTCACAATGCTGATCGTGTTTCGACGAACAGTGGAACCTCGATTATCCGAACACGAGTGAAAACACTCACTCGCCGTGTTCGGGCTCTGTTTAATCAGAAAATTGTCACGAACATTTCGTTAAATAACAAAAGAGAAGAATGGCCATCCTCTGCACGAAGCAGCGAAATCATTGGAAAGCAAATGTACGAGCGAAAAAATTGAGGAACGCAGCTCGGATCCGGCTGCAGAGCCAACTTCTCGAAGTTCATCGGAAACCAGCTTTTGTTCGTCGTCGTGCCATTGTTCCCCGTCGAGGGCCGCGTAATACGCTCGGATATCGATAGTCTTATCAGCCTGTGTTCCTCGAATCCTCGCGATTCCGTCTCGATTATAATCGGAGCCAAGTTTCGCGTTTTCCGGGCCGAAAGTCGACTGGGAAACTGGTTGCGATGAAAATTTCGCGCGGACTTGAAACGGAGAGCACAGCAGGGCTCGAGGAACGTTGCAGTAATTTGAAAACGGAAATAGAATACGCCAGAGACAGAGGTTGCTGCGAAAGCATCCCGGAAATGGGGGTTGGCGCTGCGAAATGGCGGAGCTACGGGTGGTTGATGGGAATGCTGACACCATTCACCGGTATAAAATATTCGATCGAGCAAATCAATTGTCCATGCTTCTCGACATTTTTTCAATTATTCCGTAATTATAGTGAGAATTTTTACGCAGAATAAATATATATTTTAATTGCAAAATTGCTTAAAGGTTAAAATTGGATCGAACCTGTAAATATGTGCTACTTGTGTTATTTGTTTTCGATGGAAGATGATTCGACGATGCTACGAACACCGCGAAAAGGTTCGCAACGCGTCGCTCGCGGAACGCAGCGATAGCCTCGCGACAAACTGATTAATTAACATTTGACCGTTTCGCTAATTTGATTTCGCGAGCCGATGGGAGCGTGCGCCGCGGCGGCGCAATTTACTCGATTAAATTAGCGTATTATCGGCAGGCTCGATCGATTCCGGCACGCGGTTGGATTTCGGCTCGGCGATCCCATAGAAATTCAAACGATCGGCACGCTGCGTCGCGTAATCATCGATGGTGTCGACGAACGGCCGAAATCAGCTCCCGTTCGCATGCAGGAATCCGTTGGATTAGCTGTAACGAGATTGCGAAAGCTCGCGCGTCTTTCATCGGCCGGTGAAAGAAAAATTGTGAGAAGCAACCTTCGACAATTTTCACCACGCGTCTAACCAAATTAAAATGTTCCGAAAAATATTTTCACGCTGGGAAACTGATTCGTTTGATTCGATCGTACAACGTCATAAATCAGCATTAAATTTTTTGTCAGCTGTGCCGTGTCCGATCTGAACGCGGGTGACAGCCGCGATAAGCTGGGATTCGCGTCTAATAATTAAAACGGACAAGTAAATAAAGGGAGGAAGGCATCGTGCACGGCAGATAACTGATGAGAATCCGTGCTCGCGCAGCGGGTTCTTTGAAAAGCGGGTTAGGGGATCCTCTCCGGGATGAAGGACTCTGGAAACGCGAGTCGTCGTCGCGACCCAGCTCGGAGGACAATGCGCGTGACGCAATTTCCTGTCGGCGTGCCGGGGCTCGGAATAATTAAACGGCACATTGTAATCCGCGATGACAGTACCCTATCTCTCTTTCTCCCCCGGACTCTCCGACACTCGCTCTCCCCGTCGACGGACGGATCTCGTCTGTCAAATTCCAGCCGGGTGAATCAGGCCAGATTAAGTTTCCACCGCGTAGACGGTTTCGCGTGCGTAGGCACGGGCCAGGCGCAGATTAAGTGTCTGCGACGCGATTTCTCTCCGTTTCACGTGCACCGACTCGCTCTCGTCACGTGTCCACGAGATTTCGCCGGTTAATGGGATCCAACGGGAACCTGGTCGAAACACTGGCACGCGGAGATCTCGTGGATCGTCATCGGGAGACTCGTCGAGGAAATCCTGCGATCGGTCACACTGCAGACGTTCAATGAACAACGACACGAATCGACGGAGCCGATCGAACGACCGAACTCACGTTCAAACTTCTCGCTGCATTTTTACTGTAATAAACATTTTTGCAGTAATAATGCTGTTTTAACGTGCTCTTTCGCGATAGCCGAAGTTTGCAATGAAAACAGTCAAGCGTGCTAGCAGAAACTCTCGCGTAATCCTGTCCCCCTATTGACAAAACGTCATGAAACGGATTTAACGCGGTGAAATCACTGTCGATACGCAACGGTCCTTCGGATTTTGATCGAGAGGCCATTTAACTGGAGTATTTTCTCTTTATGGACGCGGCCCGAAGATATTTTTCAATATTCGAGCACGCTGCAACCCTCGCACCGCTTTTTCCTTTAATGATTTCAGTAAATTGAAAAAATAGTAGATTGACGTTTCAAAATTCTCTCAATCTTTTCTCTATTTTCAATTGTCCTAGTTACGTCATAAATTCAGAAAAATCCGCAGTGCAATTATCATCCAGCACGTTTTTCACCGGAGAAACGAAAGAAAACCTATGTTTCGAGATTAATAAACGCGTTTCCCGGCATTCGGAAAAGTCCGCAGCTGCAAAACCCGCATCGAAAACAGCGGAGCCCGGCCGACACCGCCTATAACAAAGACTAATTGCCGTTGTTTTTAACACGATGAATCATAAGACAAGTCGCGGGCCGCAATATCTCGCCGTGCAAACAGAATAATTCAGTCGGTTTTTCACCGACAGCCCGGGAGAGAGTTTACAGTGAAAACAGTGGACAACGGAATCCGGCGGAATCTCTATGAACAAAACGAACGCGAGAAAGACGGGTTCTGTTGATTTTCTCGGCGGGTTAATCCACCGGAACCGGAACCGGAAGCGGAACCGGAATCAATATTAATGGCCCGGCGACATAATGGCTCGGAAAGTTAATTCCGGGGCTGTCCGGCTCTCGAATAATGCCATTCCTCGGGGAACGAACGGGGCTTGAATATCTAGCCGAGGCCGATGAATGCGTTGCGAACGATTCGATCCTGTTGGGCCAATCATTTTTTCATTCCCGTTGGTGTTACTCCCTGGTCGGGGCCGCGCGGGACGCCCGCGGCCCGAATTAGGTTCGCTGGAAATCGGTTGATTCGGCGACGAGTCAGAAATGTAATCAAACTGAAAATCTGTCGGACTCTAGTTCTCTTTATTTATTGCCCTCGCAATGTCACATTTTTTATTAAACCGAGTTAACAATAACTCATTTTTTTTTTGCGAAATGGCTCCACCGATCGCTGCCCTCCAGCACCGATATTGTCACGCGAAGATCTCGCAATTTCTCAGGAAATTGGCGACAGAATCGCGGAACCCGGATAGAATCGCATTGATTAGCGCTCGGATGCAGCATTCGGATGCAGATTGCGATGGGACGCCGAGAGCGAGACGTCCATTGAAAAATTTCGATCCGACCTGTCCGATGGCTGTCGCGCGCAGATCCCCGCCGACAAGGCGCACGCAGCGTTCTTCCGGTTAATCGGTTCCATGGTGCTTTCTAGAAAGATGCGAAAGCTCCAGTCGAAGTCGACGAACCGGAAGCGACGTCCCGGTAACCATCCGAAACGGATTCGCGAAACAGAAGGAGACCGGGCTGCCGGCTTAACTGTTTTCGAATACATATCGCGTTGCGCAGCGAGTTTTCATGCTGGGGTGTGCCCGTTCCATGCAAATAGAGGAAGCGCACCTGGGGACCGGAAGTCGTTGGACCGGTTCCAAGAAATCCCGAACCTTTAACGACCCGCTCTCGACGGAGGAAATTCGGGAACAATGCGCGCGGATCCGCGTTGTCCCCGTATCCGCTGAAATATCGATTCCGCAAGGAGCTGCCGTATCGCGGCCGCCTTAATCCTTTCGCTACAGACGCGGTTTCCCAAGCTTTTGCGAGGTAAACGACCCCTTTCTCCACCGTATCCTACTTTTATTATTTTATTGCAACCGTTCGGACGCCCGAACCTTTTCCTCGAAAATGCCGTACGTTGATTGCGCGACGCGGGAGCTGTTTAAAAATTCGTTGGCGTCGTTAATAAAATTTCAGCCGAAAATATTGCAACAATGTGTTGCGACCATTTGATATTTCATCCACTAATTTATATTGTATGTAGATAATTTATATTATTGTAGAAGGTGTTTTCAATATAAAACGACGAATAACTTTTGTCTCCTTTCCTGATCTACTTAATTATATTCATCATAGATGGAATCAATATTTTAACTGGAAAAATCTTACAGCTTCCCAAAGTACCCAGATCACAAAATTTCAAATTCATACGTCCCATAATTCTCTCTGAAAAAATTCGCGAATCTCTCGAGCTGTCAGAGTCATATATTTACGTAAATTTCCATCGTGATACGAAAAATAACATCTAAATCATACATACGTATATACCATCGTGTTTGGATACACAACACCATGCAGTGAAATATAAATTCGAATAAAATTTTTCACAATTTCTCCGGCAGTTCGTATCGCGAAATTCGCTCCGGAGACGCATAAACACCCGCACTCCGTCGATTAGTTGAATCTAGTCGATTACCGTCGATCCCTTTTTTATTTGCCGGTGAATAAAACATGATCCTTTTACGTCGAACCAATCCAATCAAGTTTTATCACGAGCAATCCGGCCGATCGCGTCGCAACCATTGCAAACAGAGAAAACGGCACGGATCCTTCCGGCGTGCCGCGAATAATCATTTTTCACCCGGGGAAATTCCGTGATCTCTCTGTGCTCGCGCATCAAGCGAAAGATCGCTTAATCACGGCTGAAATCGCATGACGCGCGCACACAATGTTTGCGATTGGGTCTTTTGTTGTTCGAACGATTAAAATTCTGTTGGAACGTGATATCGGACTGGCCCACGGTGACGTCCGCTCGGTAATTCGCCGATTTCCGCGGCGATCTCCGATGAAAGGCGCCGTTTTTTCTCCATGATCGTATTTAATCGGATCACGTTCCCGGGTAATTGCCGATCGAGAACCGATTAACTAATTTTTACCATTTTCTGCCGGCCGCTGTTAAACATTTCGCAGTATAAAGTCTGTGTGCTTCGCGTCGAGGTTCGACCTTTGAATTTCGCGCGCTTCTAGACTGTGTTCACCTTTCGTCGCGCCGATACCGCGAAGAGTTTAACTCTCAGCGGTGCCTGGATCTATTTTGACCCACGGTAGAAACACTGTCGTTCGGTTACTCGGCTTCCGACGATTCAATTGAATGAACAATTGCTAGAAAGACCAAAAAGGGGTTTAAATAAGTTTTTTTTCTCTGGAAACTCCATTAAATTGAATCGACTGACAACTGTCGGTCCTCTATGATCGCTCCAAGTCCACTGATAGGTCAGTCAGCCATTTCCAAGCCTCGCAAGAATCACCGCGCCGCTATCGGATCGAAGTAGATAGCAATCCCCGAGATTGCCGGCAGATCTCTCGCGTTTGAAGCGGGAAAGGAACATCAAACGCGAGCGAGGCATTGCGAGATGATTCGGGCAAGTTCGGGACCCGACGAGGACAGCTGTGTCCATGGTGAAGCGGGTGGGTGCTCCGTGAAACGAAACTCGACGATTGAAAGCGACCGCTTCGCTCGATTCGACAATCGATTCCCAGGAACGATTCTGCACCTAGATTTTTTTCTCATTAGGCCGCAGCGGCCCGCTCGTCGGGCGTATCTTTCGAGATCAATCGACAGGAATGAAGATTGATGGCTCTCCGCGAACGCGAAAGCGATCGCGAGCGGTTCATAGAACAGTGCCCGGCGAAGGTCCCGAAGTATCCCATCAATTGAAATAGTTTAAATCGACTTAACGGCGCGGAATTTATAGAGTGTTCGTAGAAGGGGCCCGCGTTACGATCGCCCATCGTCCCACAGGATAGACTTTAATCCCGTAAGAGGTGACGGGAAATCGATGGGTCTAATGATCCCGCTTGCCAACTACCCTCGCCCCACACACCCCTGCCCCCGACGCTATCAACATCGGACCCCCTGCTTAATTAAGAGAAACCAATAAACTCGGCTTGCTCAGCCTCGTAACGCGCCGATTCCGGCATTGGTTACCGTGTCCATTCAAACTTAATTAACGCTCGATAATGTCTTCCTCCGCCCACCCCCGCCACCGATCTTTTGATTTTATTTCGGCCACGATCAAACGGTGTCGAGAACCGGAAATGGGTCATGCGAATCGTTCGGGGATTTAATTGGGCCCCAGTTTGCTCGAGTTTCTTTTAAGTCGTCTACTCTTTTGCATTTTTTTTTTTTTGTTTAACGAAGATTTCCCTCGCGATTTATTTTTTATTTCAACAGCTCGTCTCCAGCTCTCTTCGATGTTACTTCGAAGACATTGATTGCCCCACAGGCCAAATTCCATCGAAGCTGAGAGCTACGAGGCCACGCCCACTCGGGACAATTTTATGCAGAAAAAAACAAATTTGTATTGTACCGCTTTATCTGACATTATCCGCTCTGGAACGTTACTTGAAAGCATAAACACGGATTGCTACGTAGGGCATCAGCCAAGCTCCGCAAAAATCAAACGCAAAGAAGCCACGCCCACCCAGGAGACTCTGTACACAGAAATCAAGACAGATAATCTACGTTAGTTTATCCTCCGATGTCACTTGCTCTAAAGCATTGCTCCCGCAGGAAACCGAGAGTGCTCCCAAGAGCAAAGAGCGCTTGTTAAACATACCTGAGCTAGATAAATGAGTAAACTTTGATAATCAAGTCATTGCGCGAACAGATTAAATGTATAAACAAGTTCCGGTAGTCGCAATTTCATGTGTTTCCAATTTTAAAAAATCGCAAAATAAGGAACATCTGATACTGGGTTCAGCGTTGAAAGTTGAAGCGACGAAGACGATCGCTAAGCGTCGCGATCGGAAATCGCGCGCGTCCCGTTTCCGCGACCGCAGTCTAATTCGCGCGAGCTTAAATTCGCTTTTGTAATTCGCGTAGCGAGCTAACGAGACCGCGCTTGACGCTGTTTCGAATTTCCGTGGGCCTTTTAATTAAAACTTGTCGAATTGTATCGCGACGTCGAGCGTCGGCGTCGGTGGCGGCTGTCAATCCGAGGCGCGGGAAGTTGGTCAATTTAAAATTCCCGTCGCCTTCGATAACGAACAGTCCGCCTCGCGGACAAAACGCGAACGGTTGCGGCTCGTCGAATTACTCCACCCCCCTACCCCCGTTTTCCACGGGCCGCAATTAAAAGCGACAGGGAAAATGAAATATTAACGAGGGCCGCGCCGCTCGATTTCCACGCGAACTCGTTTTGCGCGACCCGCACAAAACCGATCGTGGATAATCGACGAACAAAAAAAAAAAGGGAAAGAAAAAACCTAATCGGAGGATTCAATTTCGTCAGCGACACGATTTACACCGTTTCCCAGGCTAAATAACCGAGCCGCTCGTAAACGGTTTACGATTTTTCCCCGATGATTGCGCCGCCGGCCACTTCCGGTCCGTACCGACCAGCTTCGAAGCTTTTTCGGTATTTGATGTAACCAGTTTTCGCGGCTCGTTTTTTGCTAGCGGATGCTCTAGTTTTCTGGCAAAGTTTAACGATCTTTTCAGCTTGTTCAACGTTCGGCATGTGCTGGCGATTGTGAAAGTGGTTTAATTGTGAAACGGCTTTCCACGTAAATCGATCTTCTTGCTTATAATCAGATCGAAGGAAAAACATTTTTACCTTAATTGCAACCAACCGGTTTTAAATAGAAATCGATACCTTTGTTCGGTGATATTAAAAAATTGAAAACAAAGACACGCGGTTCGATAAAATACGTGCAATAAATTGGTGAAATTCGCGGACCATTAACAAAATGAAATCGGACACCAACAAAAGCCTTTTAACCAAAACGCTAAAATGTCTACCACAGCGTTCAACTCGCATTTGTCCAAATAACAACAAAGAACGAAATACCAAATATTTTATCTGTACGCGATTTAATAAAACCGTGCAGTGAATTCGTGAAATTCGGAGACAATGGACGCTAACGAGACGGAACCGCGCATTCCAAGGGAAGCTTTTGCCAGACACTGTACTCCAGAAAGGCAAGCGCAGCACCCTCGCCGCGAGTTCAGTTTCATAGCTCCGTTTCTGGCTCGATCCCTGCGAAACGATCCGCGGCAAAGTTTCGCGATCTCCCCGTCGAAGATTCCTCGCCGAGAGCGAAAGGAGGGCTCTCTCTCTCTGTCTCTCTGGATCGTCGATCGTCCGAGGGATAGACGATCATAAATCAGTCGATCCTCGCGAGTGCACCGCGTTCCCCGGCTGTTCTTTCGTCGGGTCTCGCGATCTCGCGGCTTATTAAGCTTATAGAGCCGTCAGCTGTCCGTGGACATCTGTTATTTTGCTTGGGTATCACTCGGATGCGTCCCTTGGCTCGTAAACTAATCGCTCGGCCCCGATCAAGACCTCTCCGACCTTTTTTTTTTCCTGCCGACTTTCTCTTTCCCCCCTTAGCGGCGCGCGCGACATCTCTGCGACTCACCTGGCCTCGAAAATTGCTACCGGAACACCGACAGTCACACTTAGAGATCAGTTTTATAAACCATTTTTCGTATAAAATCCTCGGTCTATTTATAAAATGCGAAAATCGAAAACATTTCGAATCGTATAAAATTACACATGAAAAGAAAGATTAATTCGTGGTTCGCAGAATTGTTACTTACGTGTATAAGTTGATGATGAATCGTGGCTGAAGAGAAGGTCACAGAAATACTAAAAATGATCGAGGAACGCGGTAAGAAAGAAAACGGATGAGATCAGCGCGTTTTTATAGCAACCCGACGCGCGCAACACGATTAATTATTTTCCCCGGATAGAAGCCCGGAAGGGATTCCACGGAAAATTGAGAAATCATCGCTGTGCTGCTGACTTCATCGGGACCGCGAGACGACGGTGATATTTTCTCGAAAGTACCGCGGCACGGGTGTCCAGCTGGCAGATTTACAGCCTCCGGCT
Organism: Lasioglossum leucozonium; assembly: GCA_028454225.1. Lineage (NCBI taxonomy): Eukaryota > Metazoa > Arthropoda > Insecta > Hymenoptera > Halictidae > Lasioglossum > Lasioglossum leucozonium. The sequence goes on from CM052207.1 coordinate 11,358,489, forward strand.
CTCGAACGACGAGCCTTCCCTCTTCCCATCGAACCTGTGGGCTTCTGTCCCTGTTACGTGCGCCTGGGTACATTACCAGCCATAAGTATTCCCCTGTCCTTCGATTCCCGCGAAAAAACGCCGCGATCTCATGGCGAATCGCTGCTCTCAGATCGAACACTGCTCCCGCAAGAACCTCGAACTGGTCCTGAACACATTCGGCCAGAAACTGGTCCTTCGCAGCCAAAATGGCGGCGCGACGCGTCAAGGTTCCCGGGGACGCATTCTTATTGCTCGCGAGGCCCAGGCAATAAAATCCCCCCACCGCGATCGTTTCATCGCGAAAACGTCGCGCCCGGTCTCGGCGCTTTATTGTACAATAACAATAACATTTACAGTGGTAGGAGGATCGTCGTTCCAGTGAAACCGGGGCCCCCAGACCTTGGTTTCCGCCATCGGTGCGAATAAGAAACGATCGCGCGAGGGCATCGCCGATTATTTATTTCAACTGCCAGCTCAGTCTCTTGTCCGCCTCTTCTGGCGGCCTGTCAGACGAACGCCGACTAAAAAGATTAACGTCTCGGTTTCAGGGAAAACAATCAGATCATCGGCTCTTATTTGGAGATCGAGGACATAACTCTGGAGGATTACGGGGAGTACAAGTGCGAAGTTAGCAACGGCGTGGACGAGGAGATCACGTTACCCGCTCACGTTTACAGAGAAGGTAAAGTAACCAAGCCTTTTAATCTGTCTGGCGGTGAAGAACACGCGGCTTTGGTTATCGTGGAAACACGGTGCGTGCGCGAAAACCGAGCGGATTCGGTCTGGACGCGGTTGCGCTCACGCAAATCGTTAATTCGAGTCGTGATGGTGCGCCATTTTGTCGCCCTTAAAACGCTCTCCGACGTCGTCCCTCGATTTCATTAATTTCGCTCTACTTTAATGTTTGCTTAGAACGAGTCATTCGAAGTCCGGACATTCGTGTATCTACTTTCGCCTTGGAACAAAACGTTCAGACAACTCGTTACGGCGTTAAAAATGTCAGTAATCTTAAACAGCCAAAAATAAAGTGACAACCAGCTTTGAATCCTTTGACGCGAGTCCCTCTCGCGCCGTGAAAACGCAGTTGCTGTTTTGACACGTGTAGGAACAACGTGTCGTTCCTGCGCAGCATTCAGCAGAAAAGTTTGAAGGGTCGGACGACGGATTGTACGGGAGGTAACATTTTTGTTCGCAGAGCCGCTTTTGGGTCTCCGGAACGGCTCCTGGAGGAAGTCGTTCATGTTGGGCGTGCTGCTTTTGGTCCTGTTGATCTCCGCCGGCGCGTTCTACGCGCGCTGCTGGTTGCCGTTGGTGCTGCTTTGTCGTGACAAATTCGCCCCGCTCGAGGAGAACGGTAATTATCGGGGACACTGGCGGTCCTTTTTCTTTTTCCTTTGGCCCGGTTAACCGGCGCTTTTAATTATCGTCGCGATACGTAGACCCCGGCGCGCACTCCTCTTTCTCTCTTTTCTGAACAGCTTTTTTCTTTCTCTCTCGCACCTTTCTGTCGCTCGCGTATCAAAAGACACACCGTCCCTTTTCGCGAGCCGCTTTCTCGCGAGCAGTTAGTCTTCGCGGGGCGCCGAGCCTCTCGCTCTGCTTTCCCCTTTCATCCCGACCTCGATATTTCGCGGAACGCGAGGCGCTCGCAGCCGTGGCCGTTTTGCTGCTCGCGCGACTTTTTAACCCTCGCGGACCGGTTCTCTTTGACAAGTTTATAGGGGATGCAGTTCGGGGCCATTCTGAGCCTTCCTTGCCCGTTTTAACGACTACATCGCTGCGCCCAATGCGTCGTTCGCATTTTACTGGGACTTGTTCTTTCCAAGTGATCTCGCGATCTTGTATTGTTAGTGGAATGGAAATTGTTTTCTGAAGGTTGCGCGAACATTTCTGAAGTCGCAGTATTTTATAAATGATGCTACTCTTTGAAAAATAACAACATTCTACCTCTTGCTAATTTTAGAAGATAGAAAAATATGTGTTTTTAAGGTCGCATTTAACCGAAGAATAGTTATGCGTTTATTACGAATCCTTACAAAGTAAAATCGAGTATTAAAAGCATGATGCTCCTCGAGGCGTCTGTAATGTGTTAAATTAGCCGCTAGAAGCTAAGAAGTAAGAAGCCTTTAAAAAGCTGGGTTAAAATGGACTCAGACGCCGCCGTTGATGGCTTAACACACTCACGACCGACAGTTTTCCTATTTTCACTGGCGTTAAATGCCACGTCTCATATATTCACAAACTCTCAAAAATATCAAAAGTGGTATGCTCTATAATTATTTACCGATAATTGTGCAATTTTTATCGCTCCAAAAGACACGAAAAATCAAAAACGCTCCAAAAAAATATCATTTTCAAGACTGTTCATCTAAAAGGGCCATTTTCATTGGAAATCTCGCGAAAAAATGAATATAAAAAACGTAAAAAATTGTAGAACGCTCTCCCGACGACGAGCGATTATTAAAAAATTAGGGCGACGTCCTATAAAGTCCACTGTCTGCAGAATTACACTCCCGGCCTCGCGTTCCCGCATCGGATTCCAATTTCAAGCGAGCCTCTCGCCGTCGAGCCGGTCGCTCGGCCATTTTTCAATCGGGAAACCGTTCCCGGATCCACGAAATCGAAACGACATATTCAAAGATGGCGTCGCCTCGGTGCACGGGTAACCTTTTAACATTCCCGGTTGGCGAACGTGTGCGCGGTTCGCGAAACCGAGCCGAAATTAACATATCGAATTCCCATTTCGTGCATGCTTTACGTACAGCCCCGTCGCCGCTCGATACTCGAAACCCCTGTGATACTATGCTACTGTATGCTGCTGGCCTCCTCTTCCGGTTCCCCGACAAAATGGCGGAGACCGGTGCCCGATGGCCAGTTTGCTTAATCTTCGTTTAATCCGGCCGCGCGAAACGACTTCCGCGTTTTCGATTTTTTTCCTGGAAACGGTACGAAGCGAGCGGGTCTCGCTGCCATACTCGATCCCGAACGATTAGGGGTCGGCTACGCTAATGATCGCGGAGGATTAAGCCGGACAACGGGCTCAAAAGATTCTCTCCGAAAGAATATTCTGTGTAATACTGCGCCGGGCGCAGTTTAAATCGAGCTGCAAGCCTCTGAACCGAAAAATGTATATTTGATATTTTTTTTGTTCGTTTCAGCTTGATTTTTGAGGTTGAATTTCGCCCTTAAAAGTAATTGTTTATCATCTTTCTGTTGAACGAGTATATTTGTGAACATGTACATCAGATCCTAAAAAGTTGAAAGCAAATTTTACCATATTAAAAATCATTTGTATTTGCCAGGTTTTTAGCGGTTCTTAACCGTCCGCGGAATTATCAGTGATTTTAGCTCTCGTGCTCGTTGCAGAATAGAATGCGCAGCCTGGAACGGTCTAGTAATTGGAATCCTCATTTCGATCCGAAAAATATCAAATTAGTTCCTTATCTTATTTATTCAGGCCGCGATTGCTTATGCAGGACCACGTTCTCACGGACTAATTAGGGGAAACGGAAAGCAAATAGAAAGGTCTTCTGCCTATTAAAGATCCTATTTGATTAAGAACGGTATAAGAAGACTATTATCCTTCGTTAAACTCCGCTTGTTACGCTATACGAGCCCATGAAATCCGCCATGTACACGATGTTACAATCCGCGCGTGCAATGTTCGGATAATAGTTACATCTATATTTTACCAGATTTAATTGAATCAAACTTGAAACTCAATTAGAGGAAATACATGGCCAAGCTAGCGAGAGATTTAGATGTTGTGATGTTTATATCTTTTCCAAACCAAATTGAACAATTGTTTTAACAATTGATCGAACCCGAGCGTCGAAAACATTAATACAGATTTTAACATTTTACGATCGATAAAAAGTTGAATACAAATTTAACAAAACTCTTTAGAGTACAAGCGACGATATACAATTCTACAAAATTTTTTGGAACAAGAGAAATTGTATTATTTTCGGAATTTTCGAGCCTCCCTTATCGGGGATTAAATTTACAATATATCGAAAATTTAAAAAATAACACAGCCATCGCTCCCGACATCCCCGTCACTCCCGGCTAGAAGCGCAGCAAAAAATTCAATTTTTCGTGGTCGGACGATTTGAGAAGCGCGTTCTCAAGTCCGGCGCGCGTTGCGGGAACATTCAGCCGGTTAACAAAGAGAAAACGATCTCCCGAGAAACGTTAATAGGAGACGTCGTGGCGGTGGTTCTGGGAAGCAGCGTAATCGCGGTAATTTTCTACTTTCCGTATACGGGGGGCCAGTGGCGACCACGAGAACGTCGTCGACGGTCCACCGTGCGTAACCCCCGTCGACTAGAATCTGGTCCGCGAGAACGGGACAAAACCAGACGAGATGGAACGAGATGAAACGAAAGACGGATACCTGGAGATACCTGCAGATAGATACCTGTACCAGGAGGCCCTCTGTAACAGGCTGCGAGTTACACGTGTAAGTCGCAAGCCACAGCCACACGACCCATGCGATTTATCGTCGCCGGTTACAACGATTCCGGCATTTTTATACTACGCTGCCACGCTCGAATCGATCCCGTCTCTCTTCCTCTCTCTCTCTCTCTCCTCTCTCCCTCTCCTTTTTCTGCTTGCCGAACGCGGAACGCTCCAGTTGTATACGTCGACTGGGTTTGCTAGGCAAAGTCTAGTTTGCTGGACGAATAGTTAATTGTGTAATCGCGGTCCGAGGCCTATTTGGTCGAAACGGTGGCACGATCTTTTATTGTTAGTAAATTGTTAACAGAATTTTGTCAAACCCAAGATTCTCTTTAGGAACACGTTAGGTCCGAAGGTTAGCGTGACATCGCAAGAATTTTGCCGAGCTTCCAAATTCCCGCGATAATTTTCCTATCTAACAATCACTTTTTAAAGGCGTCTTTAATCAAGATAATTCTCTTTTTTTTTAGTCATAATCCTTATCAAAGTTCAGACACAGTTTTGTTGATCTTAATTAGCGATTTTATCAGAAGCTTCCGAACAACGCGGAGAGGATGGCGCCTCGGCGAATTGTAAACAGCCCGAAGGCCAAACTCTGTTATAAAAGTTGATGTTCCGCGATTCCTTCATTCTTCAATCAATCGTAAGCCCATTTTAATTCTCATACTTTCACAAGTGCACAGACTTTTGCAATATATTGCTAGATTAACCAATTCCGGGGATGATGGTTATTAGTAAAAAATTGTTTAAAAATTCTTTATCTACGAATTAGAAATTTTTATAAATTACAGAACACCTCCCATTAAATCTGTGTTTCAATTTCCCCTCCCATCTCTCTCTCTCCCTCTCTTCTAAACGCAAACTCGGTTCTTTTAATTTTCATACCTCCAGGAACGCGCACAGACAGCCACCAGCACACACTCTTTCGCAGCAAACAGTGATTCGAAATTAGCGATCCGAGTTAATCGAAAACGGAAGTACCAATGCCTGTCAATAATTTCCAATCGTCGAGCACGGAAGAGGACGAACGAGAAAGGGAATAAAAGAGAAAGAGATAGTGTCGAAAAAAAAAAGATCGTCGACAGCGCACGCTGCTGAAAACCGTTGAGGAAACCGGCGATCCTTCTCTCGGATCGAGAGGGGAGGATCGTTGCATCGATCGCGGGTTGATCGGCTGGCCTCCGGTTACATCCATTCCCATGTTCGATTTCCCGGCACGAAATTAGTTTGTTTCCATCAGACCGCGAGCCGGACACCGAAAACAGTGTAGAACGAACCATTTTATCTCTCGTCCGGGTTTGTTTCCGCGGCGAGAACGCGAGAGAGAGTGGTAGAGGATCGAGGAGAGGATCGATGATCGATCGCCACCGGGATTTATTGCGATTTTTCGTCCGTCGCGTCGCGGGCAGTTTAATATGCGGACGCGTGCTCGGACGTGGGTGGAGCCTTTGCATACGATTATTCCCGCCAGGAATTCGATTCTCCTTTTATTCTCATTTGCCGGGCATTGTTCGCGATCCACCCGCGTTTTCCTTCGAGTTCCAAAAGCAAAATGCACCTTTTCTTTCATCGCCCCCTCCCCTCCCGCCGCCCATGCTATTCCCTTTTCACGGCCGAACGCCATAATCGCGAGACAAGCGTACGCCACGAAAAATTCTGCACGAGAGGAACTCTTGATACGCATTCTCTATTCGTTTCAGATGGAAATTGCAATCGGAAAATGGTTTCCCGGACAAGCGATTAGGAAATTTTATGCTTTTCTAACAAAGCCGAGCGTTGCTTGAATATTGCGATTGTCGTACGAATTATATTAGGTGGACCGGAAAGTAATGTCGTTTCTGTCAATATTTACTTATTATTTATTAATTCAATGTGTACAACAAAGTCGTGCCAAGACATTTTAAGGTTAAAGTGACTTGTTTACTTGCAAATAATTAAATCTTAAATTTATTTTTGCTGTTTTCGGTGAACTTTTCAACCAGAAGAGGGTACATATCCGGCATTGTATGCTTTTTGAGTTTCGCAAGGGTAGTAACGCAACAGTTGCTACCGAAAACATTTGCGATGTTTATCCAAGTGAATTAGACGTTCGTACACTTATTTATTCTTTTTAATTTCATTAAAAAGAAATTTTTAATGACATTACTTTACACCTAATATTAGATGTAAAAATTAATTCATGACTCTCTCGGTGAATTGTGCGATTGTGATCAAAATTTTTGTCGATCATACGCAGCTTGACGAATCGCGCACGTGTATATTAACGATAACGTGGGGCGTTCTAATTATAAATCCAGAGGTGTCACGTGGCTAACGAGCGCCGGTTTATCTAATCTGATGGCCGAGATTTATTTATTAGGCCGCTGATTCTTTCTTTTTCGTATCTCGACGTAAGCTGCATTGGAGATAGTCTTCTAGAAACGTTTAAAGAAAGACACTTACAGCAGAATAATGTTAAAAAGAGCGTAACAAGCTCGTCGCGGGCACGGTGAACCACACGTAAACCCGTAACTCCATAAAAATCGAGAAAATAACCGGGCATGGCCAGCGGTAACCGAGAGCATTTAATCAAAGACGGTAATGTAACTCGCCAGTCACGTTACAAAGATTACACGGTACAGATACGAACAGGGCGTAACCCGGAAGATTTCATATTCCGTTCTACGAGGCGTGTATCAGGAGTTAACGTTTAAAAAATCGCGGTAGATTCGCCGAGCGAACTTTATACCGGGAATCCGGGCAAGTTTCTAAATCGGAGGGGGCAGTCTACATGGCGGGGAAGAGGGGGCGAGACAAGAACGAAGGATTCCGTGGAAAAAGGCGGCGCAATAATGGCCTATACAACTCTCGAAAGGATTATCGTTCGTTTTGCTCGTGACTGACTCTCCTTATTCGTGCCGGCGGCGAGGAATCGTTCCATAAACAATCGGCCACTTTCACTCGGGGGCCCCACTGTGCATGGAATCCGCGAGAATGCACTGCCGTGTATCGTCTAACCCCAGAATGCACCGCAGGGTCGGTCCCCCCTCGAACTGCAGAATTGGAAATGTCGAGAGAACTTCGCTCCGGAAAAATTTCCCAGAATTATCTACTATTCTGCGTGCAACTAATCGTTCTCTTATAAACGCATAAAATCCGCACTCTAATAATAACGTTTTTTCTGTGCGTTTTCGTTCATCGTGTGGTAAAAATGGTCGCGACAACCAGGAACTAAGGCCTAGCAAGCAACCACCTCAGGGTTTTTCCTTTGTTTTATCGTGTCACGAAGGTCCCCTTTTCGTAAATAGGAAGCTCCCTCGGCCGATTGTTTGCCACTCGGTCAGAGGCCGTTCTTATCGGCGCTCTTATCTCGGATCTTTTTCCCTTGTCGCCGAAGCTAGCCTCTTCCTCCTTCGCCCCACCATTTCCGTAATCGGTGAAACCACCGAAGTAGTTTCACGACCAATTATATTGTCCCAGCTGTTCCCGAAACCCCACTCAAACTCTGCGAACTGTGCTCCCTTCGCTTCCGCGAAAATGAAAACTCCTGTATCATTAGGACCCCTTACATAGAGACCCGCTAAACCACCCTTCGGAAGCATTTGGACCATTGTAATGTGGTCGGCGGCTCTGAAACTTGGCTGTACGAGCTGTTAAACAAACATCGAAGTCCCTAACTCTTGAATAAATACGTTGTATTACCCCGGAATCGATGGAAATTGTAAGAAATAGTTCGAATAACGGTATAGCCAATTGAAAAGTGAAAAAACGATTCGAAACGTAATCGTCCGGTTAATACAAAATTGAACTGCTCTCGGCGCGAGGTTCGATCAATATTTAGTGTTTAAAGCAAATTTGCGAGTTTGCTATTTACACCGAGAGCATTTCAATTTTGTATTAACCATCATACGATCGAGACTACAAGTAAACATTTATAATCGTCTCGTACCGTAAGATTCAAACATTCGCGATTTTTAAGAGCGGCTAATTTTCCAGGATAAAGAGAGAGAGAGAGAGAGGAAGGATAAAAAATATGATATCGTAGCGAATACTTTGCGCGTTCGGTCGCACGTTTTCGCGAAAAGTATTACTGTCCGAGGACACGTGCAGTCGGAAGGACTTCCGTCGGTGTTGCGACGAGCTAGCCGGAAACGAATCGCTCGGAGACACACGCCGGTTGTACACCTTCCGATTGCGAAACAACGTGTTCTCGGTGTGTACGGCACGAGAGCCGGCCACGTACTCAAACATGGTCACGAACATGAATTGCAGACGGGAAGGAATGCGACGCTCTGGTCTGCTACCACGAGAAGGACTCCAGCCTGGTCATCGGTATAGTGATACCCACCCTGGAGAGCAGGCATCGATACAAGTGCACGGCGCTCGAGCTCTCCCACCTGAACCAGAACTGTAAGTCTCGGCTTTAATTAAACCAGAGCTGGCCACTCGCCTTCTCCCCTCTCGTGGGAAGCTCTCGCTAATGGCGTTATTAACTTGGCTTTGCTCTCCCGATAGCGAACTATTCTTTTCCCTTTTAAATACTACGCGAATCGCAGGACCGTTTAACCATCGCACGGAGATACGATAAAAGACCCTACGATAACATCTCGCCCGTTTTTGTTTTACGCTTCGAATCGACAAATTTATGTCCTCCGTTTATGAAAAAATCGATGCGAATTTCTGCATTTGCCACTTTCTTCTATTTGCAAATTCCCTGATTCGTTCTGTCGCCCTCGGTGGGCGTGGCTTCGTGGCCCTCGCGATCTTCGGAGCCCGCCCACCGATCCACAGAGAGATCGTTCTATCTAGCTCGCGCAGCCTATCGATCGATTTTGCTCGGTTAATTAAAGTCCGGTAGAATTTATAAAAGACTCGGACGTCGTTAGGGATCGCGCAGTTGTCACGTTTTTTAATTTGCATGTAATAACTCGGCGGACAGAGTGGCTCGACGATCGAACACGGGTGTAAATTTCCGATTATCGAGTGCTCCGGGAGGTCGAGTTTCCGCGGGCGTAAAAAGAGAGTAGAAGGAAAAGAAAGAAGAAGCAACGTGGGGGGGACGCGGAACGAAATTTATGTATAGGTTGCTTTGCATCGTCGGATTGGGGCCGGGCGGCGTGCAGCAATTTGCATTAATAAAATCGCGGTCGACGAGCTTGCACGCGCGCGCAAGAGAGAGCGAGAGAGGGGGTTGGGGGAGCGGACTACCAGCTCACCTACACGGCCCAATTTTGTCCCGGCCAATTAGAAGGAAATTAGTGTCTGAATATTTTTCGTCGGGCGACCGTTATCACGCTGCACACCTAGCCGTTGATATTCATGAGATGCGACCAGCCCGCGAAACTAGACCGGTGCTTCCCACGCGTCGAACAGTCGCCGGCCCGCTTTGCTCTGTTTTCCGTGGAAGATCAGAGTCTATTGGAAACGCGGCTTTACGATTTACGGTTTTCAGCCGCGGTCCGTTTTTGAATATTTTAATTTGTACGTGCTCGGATTTATCGTCGAGTCGGTGACTCCGCTTCTTCGTTAAGCGTCGGAATTCGTATTGTTCCCGGTGTGCTCTCGGCCCAAGGGGTGTTCTCATGTAGCGCGTTCGCGTCGCGGAGGTCGACGAGAATAAAAGCTCACGGGCGAGCTCTGGAAAATCGCGTTCACGGGAATGCATATACATGGAGAGATAACCGGAAGATAACGGGGATCCTTCAGGATCACGGAATCACGGGCCGGGGAACTTGGCAAATTGAATTAGAAAGTTGGCCGCTCCCTCGGACTGCGAGTGTCTCGTTTGTCTCCGGTAGACAGCCGCGGTTTCGAATTAGGTGTGTACAAGGCTACACCCGCCGACTCCGCGTTTTCGCTCCGGTAACTTCTGATAATGCTCCCTCGAATCCCGAGGAGAACTGTTGCGATCCACCCTTCCCCTTCGTCTTTCGGGCTAACCGGCCGACGAAAGCGAGATACCCAGATTTCTCGGCAATCTCCCTGGAATCGCGAAACTTTCAGCCGGAGACTGAATCTTCGCGATTTACGTAGCCTGTTTTCCCGCTAACAATGGACCAGGCCAATTCCATCCTATAAAGTCCTCTATAAACAGCTCTTGAAAATCGTGCTGCGAAGAATCCTGGCGTAACGCGCATAATCTGATTTTAGGGGGATTGGAGATCGGGCCCCACGCAGCATCCAGCCGCAGAGTGATCATAGTCCTGAGCCCAGCCTCCCTGGGCAACGTGTGGAACGAGACGAGTGTCGGAGCCGTTCTGAAGCAAATATCGTCGCTGGCAACGCGAACGATAGTGGTAGCAACGAAAGAGTTCCCTAGCGTGATGACGATCGCGAAACGATCGACCAGAGGCTGCAACGACACCGGTGAACTGTCGCTGGATCGTCTGAAGATCTTGACTTGGGACGAGGGCGGTGGTACCATCGGTGGCGCTAACAACCGGAAGTTCTGGTACCAGCTCCGACTGGCAATGCCACCTGTTCGACCGATCGCCAACGATATCGGATGCCAATCGGTTGCCATGATTGTGCAAGCGAACGGGAAATGCGGTCAACAGAAAGCTCGGTCGCGCGAGAGCCTCGAAGTGCTGGTTTAAAATGGAGGTCTCGCGAAAGAAATCGGCAGAATGTCGACTAATCGGTTCCTCCGTTTTTTCCTTTCCTCGGTCATGGGGGGAGAGCGAGCGAACGATCGCTTCGAAAAATTTCTCGCGATGTATACTCGAGGACAGATCGTACGGAGAAGCGTCCGAGAAATCGCGAACGACAGTCACGGCGACCGGAAGTTCCTCGATTTTCGAAGTTCTACAGGAAACCGTTCCCGAATCGCCGAAGTGCGCGCGCGAGCCTCGCCAATGTTCGCAACGACTTCGCAGCTGAATTGTTAAAGTCGCTCGAGAGCGAGCGCGCGAACTCGAAAAACGTTACCGGAAAAGGTAACGGCCGTCGTGCAACTCGACCCGCTCTCTCGACGGAAACGTTCCATTTCCGAATTACATTTCGAGGGCCCCGGTGATAACCGTTACGCCCGTTTTACCGCCGGTAACCTGCTGTTAAATTTTGGCGCGGAACGAGCCGGACCGACGGGCGTCTATCGAGAAGGATCCCGAGAACCGCGTTTATCCTTTTCGCAAACCAGCATTCCAGCGTCCCGATCGCGACCGTTCCGAATTCGACACGAACATCCCATAACCGTTGATTCCTCGGATTGGGGAAACGGGGCTGAAACACTTCGATTTCGAAATGCCCCCGTAAGATACGTTCCGTTTCATTCGTTCGCCCTTAAACAGCGAAACGTTTCGCGACAATCACGAGAATCCGATTTAAAACGCCGAGGAAATCTCGAGAATCTCGAAAGACTGCGACCGATTCTTCTAATTCGACCTAAAAAAATCATTTCTTTGCGATTTTAACGATGTAGAATTTTAATCCGTTTTATTCTCTTTTTGATTTTTAGTAAAAAGTTTACTCGAATTCGACGCTCCTCGACATTCAAATCCGAGGATAGCCCGATCGTGTTCTACGGATCAGTTTTTATCGGAAGCATCGGTAACCGTGAGAACAGTTTTATCCGAAATGGGTCAGTCCCTGACGGTAAGCATTTCTCTGCGATACCGACTTTTCCATTTTTTCGATCGCGTACAATCTCTTCCCCGATTGATGAAGAATTTGAGAAAGGAGGAAACGGACGAACGAGAGCGCAGTCTTCCGTTCTTGCGAGAGTAAACATTAAGACAGTGCTGTGCACGATTTCGCGGCGTATTTTTTTGAATCGCGTTCGAATTGCAAGACGTTTACCGAGCGAGGCCAACGCGCCGGACAGGGCTGCCTCGAATTGCGATGAGACGAGGAACAGAAGCAAAACGAGATGAAAGTGTGTCACGTCGCTCGCCGATTGCACGGGCTTTTCATTCTCTGTTTGTATATATTGGATACATATCGGTGCTCCTTTATTTATTTAGTTAGCCGTGTATTTTATTTATAACCGTTTAAGGTCCACCGGTTGTTCGAAATGCATTCGTACACGTGCTCGACGAGTCCGCGTTTCGGTTCGCGCGCGATTCTGCGCGCGTCCACGAGCCTCTAACGAATACGTAGATATTTTATACTGTTTTTGTATATATACGTAAAAAGGGGAGAGGATATATAGATATACATACATATTCGTATATATATATATATACATATATATATATGTACATATATTGTCGATCCGAACAGAGATTAAAGCGAAACGTGACAAAAGTACCTCGCGCCAAAGCGTTTGTTCATTTGTAATCATCGTTTTTGTTTGTACAAAACTGCGGATGTTCGTGCAGATATTTTAAATTATTTAATAAAAGTCTACGATTGTACGATTCTACAAATTATAACGGTCGCGTTACTTATTTATTTAAATTTCTCATTTTCTCCGGTTCGAGTCGCGCGGGAACGACGAATGCACGAACATCCGCAGCGCAAAAAGTAAACGACGAAAAATTTTGATCTAGCCGTTACCGGTGTGTCGCGTATCGCTATAATCTCGAGTCGGAGGCGAACAATACATAACGCATAGCTACACACACGCGCGCGCGTCTGTTTTTATACAGTAGGGATTATCGGTTGCGGCGACACGCGGCTCGCGAAAGACTTAGAGAAATTGTATATCCGCGCGAGGCGCGTGGCGTGAACGATAATCCCATCGTTCTAGTAATTAAGCTGATTATTACGTGTAATTGTATCGCAGGGTGGCCCGTTTTAATCGACGAGACTGGTTCCACGATTCCGCACCGCCCTGGACACGTGTAAAATATATACGATATACGCGATCGCGTTATACAGATAGATCGTGCGAGCGCGCGCAAGACACGTACCGCGCGTGCAAACAGATTAAGATGGGTTACCCGTTAAACCGCGTTCCCACGATACGCCCCCGTGCGCATTATGCTAGCCGTTGATCGCGTGTAAGTGTACTTTAGGTGTCGCGCAGACAGATCCGCGAGGCGAGCTTAATTTTAATGTCGTATGGTAATCTCTTTACTGTCAGTATTACGATACACTAGTGTACTTGTCTCGCGGGGACGCGCTCGCCGTTTGACGGGCGGACGGTGAAGCCCGCCGCGCAGGAGCGAGCGAGATCGTTGCGAGCCGAGTAAGCAGAGTATAGATGTAGAAGTTGAAACCCCGTTTGTTCGTTTAGCGATAGAGCACAGGCACATCTACGACACGAGACGATTCGACGCGTTCACAGAAAAAAAAATAATCCACCTTTCTTTTCTCTCTCTCTCTTATTTTCTCATGGTTTTTATTTTCCTCCTCACAACGTACAGAACAAACATGTCCCACCGTAACGTCGCGCGACTCCGTAGCAACCGAAGCTGCGATCTGCTATTGGCCAACAGCTCTCGAGGCCGCTGTCTCTCGACCGGTCGCGCCGCGAGACGGCGGGAATGCGAAGGAAAAATGAAAATGTCGCGGAGATCTGTTGTTTCTTCTCGCGGCAAGACAACAGAAAACAAAAAAAAAAAACATTGTTGTTCGTGAAAACCGATAATAAACGAGAATATTTATATTTCCAGAAACCGTCGGTCTCTGTTGCCCTCTTTTTTTTTCTCTAACTCTATGATCAGGACAGACCCCAAGACACACTGCCAAGACACTCAATTCGTTCACGGACGGATCGTTGCGGAACGGTTCGGAAGCCGTGTTGTCAATGGAAAAACGAAGCTGCTAGGTCGTTTTCAGACGCATAAAAAAAAAATGCTCCGCATCTATATTTTTCATTCTGTAACAATTCAATTACATAGGCACTTGTACGTAAGGCAAATCGTATTCTCGTCCGACCGGTACAATACACGTTTGCACGACGAACGAGAAGTATAGCACCGCGACACGATCGAATAACACCAAGTGCGCGAAAGGGAGGGAGAGAGAGGACACGCTCCTAGTCTCCCTCGAAGCTTTCGCGTAGAGACAAAAAAAGTAAGAAAAAATATTCTGCACCGTTTCGACGCAGTACAAAATACTGGCCAAGCGTTCTCCCGCGCGGGTTCAAATTACGCGCCGGACCTGCTGGATCACGTGTTCACCCGTGCGCGCGCAATTCTTCGGGAAAACGCGAGAGGGCCGAAGAGTTTCCATATTCTTCGACGATTATGTACATAAGGCTGATACATCGGTGTTTTAATAAAAACTGTTTCGACATAGTACGCTATCATCGACGTAAAATAATTCTATCTTAGGAAATTAAAAATCACCCGTCCTCCCGACCGAAGTACAACGTTGTACTGTTTGTTAAGCACCGACTCGCAAACGGGACGGCGGAAAAACATTTATCCTGTATAAAACGTTCCTATAACGAATCGCACGAATCCCGCTTAATTGTGCTCTGTGTGTACATCTGTATGCAAGTATATACGTACGCTCCGGTACAATATACAAAAATAGTATACACAGCGCAGTACATTCTAGGAGGCCGCAGAACAGCTTGCTAAGGCTACGATTACTTCCGAGTACAAAGACAATGAACCAGTTACAAAAAGTCTAGAAGATAATACTGTATCCAGGAACGCGGCGCACTCGGTCGCCGAGAGAACCCAAAAATGGCGAATTATAGTGTGATTTCTGAAGTGAATTCGATTCCTGAACGATTTTCAGGTATGCTCGTAGAAAAAAAAGACAATGAATTAAAAATTAGAAGCTACAGCCTATAAGTAACGGGCACGAATCGGGAACTTCGTCGAATCCTCGTACGGGAATCAAAGGGCAGTGGACGTGCGGTTCTGGTAGCTTTTACGAGCAACCTCTTTCAAGGCTTCCGCCATCGCTGGACCCGTCTCGTTCACCATGCTCTGCAAGAACCCGCTGCCCTTTTGTAACAACAGGTATGGAGCATCGAATTCCTGCAACGATACACAAATTCAATTAGCGGAGAATAGAGGTGTGCGAAAACCTGAAAATGTCGGGTTCGGAATGCCGTGGAAGGCTTTAGAAGTCTATCGGAAACTTACCACCGCGTTGCCAGCGTCCATCACCAAGATCCTGTCGCTGTCCATGACAGTGTTAAGCCTGTGAGCGATAGTCAGCACGGTGCACCGGGCGAACTTCTTGCGAATCGTCAACTGGATCAGCTCGTCGGTGCGAGGATCCACGTTCGCCGTAGCCTCGTCGAGAACGAGGATCGGATTGTTCTTGACGATAGCTCGAGCGAGACACACGAGCTGGCGTTGTCCCACGCTGAGATTAGAGCCGCCCTCGCTTATGTGGGCCTCCAGACCCATCTCCTTCAGCTCGACCTCGTCCAACGCTTGCCAAAGTACGTCGTCGTTGTAGACGCTGAATGGGTCTAAGTTCCTTCGCAGCGTGCCCGAGAAAAGGAACGGCTCTTGAGGTATGATACTGATTGTACGACGCAAGTCGTGGAGGCCGATCTCGTTGGTCTTCGCTCCGTCTATCTCGATCACGCCTTCCAGATCCGACAACCGGAACAAAGCCGAGATCAAAGACGATTTTCCAGCGCCCGTTCTGCCAACGATGCCTATCTTCTCTTGAGGATAGACGATGAAGTTCAAGCTCTTCAGCACTGGAGCTTCCGCGGGATCGTATCTCAGCGACAGATCCTTGAACTCGATCTTGCCCTCCGCTGGCCAGGAGTCTTTCGGTTTCTTCTCGGGTGTACTTTCCAATGGTGGCTCGCTGTCCACTTTGCTGAAAAGTAATTGCAGGCTTATGTTTATATCCGTGAACTTTCCGAAAGAAAATCGGAATATAGTATGAGACGACTCGCATATTAAATTGAGATAAAATAATAAAGAACCACAGATAAAATTTTATATTCAGGATCCCATCCCCTCCCCTATGGCCCCACCAAGTTTCATCTTAATGTCGTTGGAAGACCTACCTGTACTCCAACACACGCTCAACGGATGTCATCTGGTTCTCTAGCTCGGTACTCTGTCGCATACCCCACTGGAACATGCCGGTCAATCCGATACTTTGCGTGATGGCCAAGCCCACGTTGCCTCCTAGTGTCGCGCCGAGGGTGTCGTCTAAGATCAAGAAGCTGTACGTAACCAAGACGATGTAGAGAACGCAGAAGAGGTCCAACCAGAAGCCGAAAGCTCTCGAGGTCGCTATGAATATGTACCAAGCGGACGAGTGCAAGTCTTGATGATTGTCGAACTCTTTCGTCAAAATTTCGCCAGCCTCGAACGCGCGAATTGTTGGCAGTCCTTGGAGTGTCGCGTTCAGGTGTCCGAAGACCGGTGATCGAGCTAGAAACGAATCGAATGTTAGCCTATGATATTTACAATGTTTCATTTCGATTATACCGGATACTCACTGACTCCTTCGAGTCGTTTCACGCTTCGACTGGTCGACAGATAAAAGACTCGCAGATAATAGAAAATAATTCCTATGAGTACAGTGGGTATTAATAGCCACGGGTTGGCTATAGCTACCACCACGATGATACCAAGAAGACTCAGTCCAATTTGTATGCAATCGATCAGCGCGGTGGGTAACAACTCGTCTATGGCACCCATGTCCTTCGAAAATCGGTTCAGAACACGACCGGACGTGTTCGTGTTGAAGAAACGCATCGTCGCGCGGCTGATGCTGCGGAACATCCGGTCGTGCAGCTTGATGGACGCCTTCATGCATGTCGAGAAGAATGTGAACGAACGGACCAGAGTGACGACTATCGTTAGGACAGTCAGAGCACTGTACACGTAGATGCAAATGTTGCGAGTGTTGGGATTTTCGAAGTTCTCCGACAGTGTGCCGTCGCTGTTTTCTGTTACCTGAAAAGACGATTCACTGAAAATTCTGTTAACGATCGAAAGCGTTCGCTTTCCACGGGGTAAAAAAATTTTACGCTCACGTATTTTTCTTCCAGGTTGACCCACTGCGAGATGAAGAAGTCGCCGCCGCTCGCAGCTAACTGCGACAGCAAGCACAGGAAGAACACCATAAACAAGACGCACCAGTTTCCACCTGCCTTTAGATACCCCGAGTAAACCTCGCCGGAAACTTTTCCCTTTGAACGCGTCTCTTCCACCTGCAAAAGTCACGCAAGATTTTGTAATTGTCTTTGCGATTCAATATAACGTTACTGACACTATGTACTCATCGAATTAGTACCTCGACAGGATCCAGCTTCTCGGTCCCGGTACTCATGTATGAACTTAACGATGTGATACTGGCGTTCCTCGAGTTGCTTCGGCTAGGTGGGGCGGACGATAGCTTTCGTTCCTCTTCGTCGGCAGCTTGATTCTCCGCCAACCTTCCGAAGTCTATTCCCATTCTGGTCAACTCATCGTAAGAACTATGAAGAACGATATTCTATTCAATTTTTTTTTTAATTCAGTAGCGAGATATTGTGGTAAGCAATGTTCTTAATTTTTTCAGATTTTTTGTGAATTACATCGATGGGCTAAGGGGAAATAGCTAAATAACGAAACCTACCCCTCCGCTTCAATGTGGCCGTCCTTCAACACGATGATTCTGTCGACATTCCGCAGATATTGCAGCTGATGCGTCACCAGTACTCTGGTAGTTCCCCTCAAGTATTTTTCGATGCATTCCTCGAACATATGCTTGCCCACGTGGGCATCGACAGCGCTCAACGGATCATCGAACAAATACAGATCAGCCTCCGCGTACACCGCTCTGGCCAGGTTGATTCTGTAAGAATTAACGGATTAGCGACAGTCCGTATCGTCTGCCGCGATTATCGGTAATTACCTAGCACGCTGTCCGCCAGACAGACTAATACCCCTTTCGCCGACAATGGTTTTATCGCCATATGGCAGCAGGCTGAAATCTCTCTTCAATTGACAGACCTTGACCACGCGATCGTATCGAAACGAATCCATCTTTTTGCCAAATAGAATATTCTGTCTGACAGAACCGGCAAACAGCCACGGTTCTTGACTGGCGTACGCTATCTTGCCGTTTATCTGCGCGAACAAAAGGAAAGAACATTGGAACACCGCACGGTAAACAGTCGATGCGCGATAACGATACGTACTTGCGCGGTGCCACTGTTCACAGGTAGCTCCTTCAGTATCACGTTGAGCAAACTACTTTTACCGGCACCGACTTGGCCGACTACAGCGAGCAACTCGCCCCGGCTCAAATCGATGTTGATGTTCTTCAACGTGTCTTCCTCATCGTGGGCTATCCACCTGGCGCTTACATTCTTTAGAACCATGCAGGAGTTTCCGTCGTTCGCGTTAGTCTTGTCTGTCCTGTCCGTCGCGTTATTCCCTTCTTTCGTTATACCGTTCAAGTCGCTTTTCGTCTTCTCGGTGCTCGAATCTATGTTGTTGCTCTTCTTCGCGTCGTCGTGGGGCTCGACCTCGTCGTACATCATGAACTTCTCAAGACGCTTTATGGATACCATCGCCTCAGCTATTTGCGTTATACCTGCGCGATCGAACGTTCTTTTTAATAGTCGTACTCGCAATTATACCGTCCAACAAATTTCTCGAGGAGACCCACGAGAGACTTGTCTATCGACTATCTTAATTAGAATTAACGATATTTACCTTGCGGGAAGAAGACGGTCATCGTCTGACGTAAAATATTATAGTAGGCGGTCAACATGAACACTTTCTCGGCAGTTATTTTGTGAGGGTATAACACGTAAGTGAGTATAGTAATGAAGAGCGTCATCCTGGTAGTGAACATGATGAAAGACATGGTGACACCCCTGATCATCGACGTGAGTCGGACGACGTTGATCTCTTTCCTGCGATCGTTGCGGATAAAATTGTTATAAAAGTTGTTGGATCGTTTCCGGGCAATTGTTTATTCTATTCTGTAATTACTTTCTTGCTTTCTCGACTAGGGCGCTGAAAGGCTTCTCCCAGGTGTACATTTTGATCGCCTGGATACCGCTGATGATCTCGTTGGTCAATCGAACCCTCTCGTCCGTCCTGATGGCGGTCTTCAGTCTCAGGATCGAAGACTTTTTACCCAAATAACCTATCGTACACAATATCGAGTGTTAGACAAATGAATCGTACTCGATAACGGAGATTGCGGTGTTTACCTTGCAACGGTACGAACAACATTAGCACTACGACCCCGATGATAGCGGACATTTGAACTTCTCTGTACATAAAGTACAAAACGATAAGGGTCTCGAGCGGCCCGATCCACAAATAATGCAAAAATATAATCGCTACATCGAATCGGTTCACGTCGTTGGACAACAGATTTACCGCTTGTCCTACTGTCGTTTCGCCCAGTGCTGTCCTCGAGAGCTTCAACGCTTTCCTGTATATCAACGAGCAACAAGCCACGCGCATCTTCATGCCCATGTGAAGGATGGCCATCATGTACGGGTGAATGACAAATATTAGCACCGCTGAACACAATATCACACCAGTGGCGTACAAGTAGGCCTCCTCTTTTGTCACCTCATCGGTAGTACTGTAGTATTTCAACAGTCTTCCAAGGAATAAAGGTTGCAGCACCCTATATAATAAAGGAAAATTATTGGTACGATCAACGTGTACGCGTACCGAGGTAACATGCTCAAATCTCAAACTAAATTCGCTATCGCTGTTCGGCTTTTGAGCGGCGGAGGTAAAAAAACGTTTGTACTACTAATTTTCTTTGGAATGCGGTGAGCTTTACCATTGCATTTGCTTTCAGCAAAATTATATTGCAACATGGATTTCTGAATAGGGACTAGAATGATCTAGGCGTGCAGCTTATGAAGTCGCAAAAGGTCTCCGCCGTCTAAGGGATTAAGTAAACGCTACGCAATGGTAAACGAATTAAACATCTCGAGGATTAATGGAGTATTATAGGAAGTTCAACGGTAATTATTAGACTGTGGATTTTTAATAGATTCATTTCTTTTTGCAATAATTTTAATCGGCTGGAAGTAACAAAGATTTTTCGATTCCTTAAACGTTTTCGCAGTTTTGTATTTAGTCTAGTAAATGCATAAAATTCACAGTCTAATGATTGTACCTCTAAGAAACAGAATGCGTGAAAGAATTAGTACAGGTACGAAACGCAAGGAAGTTTAGGGACTTAACGATCTCGTCGCATCTTCGCTTTCGTGAACTTGTGGTTCAGACGAGTTGCGTGTTCGAGGCAATAACACACTATGCACGGGGACATAGTGTCTACCTTTTCTCTGATTGTAGTAACGAATCAGAAGGCCGAGAAACATGGGCTGTGATAATCTGAATAGGCAATACATAGAAATACTTTTAATATCTCGTGAAGTAATATTTCGAATAGTTTACGTCTACGTATTTGGATATCGAGCCGTAGGCGACCCGTCGTTCTATTTACCTGAGCGAAATCTCCATCACGGCTAGAATTAGTCCGTATATTAATAATTTAAAGCCGAAACATTTGACGAGCACTTTCGTCAAACTGGGCGGCTTCACTTTACTTTTGACATCGTACTTTTTGCTGGCAGCGTTTTTCGATTCGCTGAGCTGCTTCCGTTTTTCGTACGCCTCCACTTCCTTTTCCCATGCTTTCGAAATCTGCGTGCCTAAAACGCTGCTTTTGTGTTCCTTCAGAGGTTTGTATAAATCTTCTATTTCTAAATCTCTGCGATAACCCTCCCAAAAGGTGCCTAAAACCCATCTGTTAAAAATAAATTAAAAGAAAAGGAAATATTATCGTTGTTGCACAACTGTATCGATTAGTGATATAATAATTAATCCAGAAATATTATTAGGTCATTCGATTTGAAGTTTGATTATCTTTAAATCAAAAACAACATCACGTTGTATATTAAATCAGGCTTATCGCTGTGTTTTTTGAGTTTTTAGTATCAATGGTAATTGATTAGAGATAACAACGGAGTTTCTGGTACACGTATTTTAGATACTTCTCCTTTTGTTTGCCCAAGGTTTATTTGTATCTGATACGAAGATTTTTTTAGATCGACTCTTATATTTCTCGCCTTGATTTCGTGTTTTTATTGGTAGACAATGACGAAGAAAAAAAAATCGAAATTTTTCGTCGGACTTACGTGAACGTCAGACTACTGAGAGGATTTGTTCCTTGACGCGGATTGTTTCTTCTCTCTGCCTTCACTTTGCCGTCCATGATTGTCTCATTTATTTGTTTGTCACACCTGAAAGAATTTGATATTATATCGGCTGCGGTACATCGTAAACAACATGAATCATGTTAAATGACAATCAGAAAGACAACTGATAGAATCCAATGAATCACATAATGTCTCAAAGTCATCGATAACTAACGAAATGATTCTTCTAATAGGATCAGGGGACAAACGTTTCACAGTTCTTGCAAACATCGTATTTATTAATAGGTAATAGTAAATTACAGATCTGCGGTTTACATACATATAAAAAGAAAGACAAATTACAACAGTATGCTTTCGTATTGCGTAACAAAATGTATCAAACTTTGTAACGAGTGACATTAAAATTTGCTTATCTTTGTTTCATAAACCATAATTCATACAGTAAATAAAAGCAAACACATTCTTAAAGAGATTTTCACTCGATGCGATAAATACTGTACACAGTGATAAAGTACTTTAGCAAATAGAGAATGTGTTCTGGAAACCACATTAGCCTGATAAACCACACTGAAACTATCGGTTTTTCAACCAATTTTTCCTGCATTATAAACGACATTATCTGTTAGTTACATAGCTGTTAGAGGAAACAATGAATCGGATGCGTAATAAGCTTAACATGATCATTCGGACACGAAACTGGAAATGCTTTACTTTATGTTACATACAAATGAATTTTACATACAAGTGGTACATACAATTAGTCACGAAGGAGAATGTCACAACAAGGATACAAATAAGGGCAT
Organism: Lasioglossum leucozonium; assembly: GCA_028454225.1. Taxonomy (NCBI): domain Eukaryota; kingdom Metazoa; phylum Arthropoda; class Insecta; order Hymenoptera; family Halictidae; genus Lasioglossum; species Lasioglossum leucozonium. The sequence continues at coordinate 11,380,764 of CM052207.1, forward strand.
ATATAGTAATCTTTTTTCGCGTCACAGTGCGAATAGTTGATGCCTTTACGTGAAACAATAACTATGGCTTGAGAAAAGACTGCATAATGCTGTTTGTTATCGCGAATAATAATTATTTCGAAGCGCAAGCGTCGCAGCGATTCCTGCAAAAATTAGTACTCGCTACTCGCACAAATCAAAACTAGTCGAACCGGAAACTCTTTCCGAGAAGCAACGGTGATTTTAGGACAACGGAACCAATTCCTGGAAGAATGCGAAGGGCATTCGAACAAAGCGGATCTGACAACCGCGTGTTGCGACTGCGAAACCTAATATACAAAATCGTAGGAAGATACGCGAGAAGAAACGAAATATGATTCGTATACATGTAAATGCGATGTACTCTCGGCGTGCAAAGAAACCAGAGGAAGACCGGTGGCGTGCGCCGTACGCATTTTCGAATTGAATTGAATTTCAGCGAGAGAAAAACGGCGCGCGGTAAAGATAAAAACACTACGCTTCTCTCGGTTATCTCTCTTTCCTGGTTAACAATTGCCGGTGTTTAGAGATAGTTGATAATAACGGCTGGTACTCGAGCAATAATGTGACGCTGAGCTGGCTGGCTGACATAAATAACGCGTGTTGCCTAGCGTGTTCGCATGCATTTTCTAGAAATCGATTCACACACGTGATAGCGGCGTTCGACGTGGTCATCGTCGCCGACAGCGATTAATGCTAGCGGCAGGAAAAATCCTCGGTTCATGGCTAGCGGGGATTTCACAGAAGAGGAGCAGCGTGTGACACAAAGACAACATAGTCGGTCGAAATGAACTTATGTAATTGGGGAGGGGGGGGAAACGCGAGCAACCCCGTAACGTCGTCGCGCGTTACGAGATCGATCGTGTACTTGTAACAATTGACGATAACAATTGGCGAATCGCGTCCGACACGCGTTTCGAGCTATATTCGGAAGAGTCTTTGTTGGTCAAGGCGGGCGGCACGTTTCGATGTTGCGAACGATCGATTAGGCTGAACGATAGCGTCTAGACACGAGGGGAACAACGAGGGAACGTTTCGATCCCGGCGTGGTTTCGTCTGACTTACGATCGACGACGACGATAACGATGATACGGTCCTGTCTAATTCCCAGCACGTTACTGGCCCATTACACTCCCGATCGGTTGCTCGACTCGAATGACAAGCCACATCCAGTTAAGTAGAAGGCCGTTACTCGACTGGCGCACGACTGCCCGATGCTCGTATGTGTCATTGGTTAACCTTAAATCGACACGTGATCAAGAACAACCGCTCCGATAGATTGGATATATGTGGTGTACGGATCAGTGTCCGCCTTCCAGGCTTTTCCGTATCATCGTCATCGTCGCCTCTCTTTTTCGTCGCGACGACGAAGACGCAACAACGCGACAGGTTTCGAGGGAACCATGGAAATCGGATTTCCTTATCTAAACCGACGTGCCATTTATCTTGGATCACTGACGACCTGGCGAAAAAAGCAATGTCATCAAGATAAAGTAAATTGGCAAATAGATTGCATGGAAATTGGGCTCTGATGTCATACGGATGACTATACAAAAATTACGGTCCCATGCTTTGTTACGGCATGGCCAGCAACAAGGTATACGTGTAGACCAATCAGCCGATGGGTTTCTTTAGGACGCGTTTCTCTGACAACGAGTCGGTGCTATTACCATCTTCGCGTCAGGCCTGATGTTACCGGTACCTTGGGAATTTAGGCTTGTTAATTCGCAAGAAATTGATTTATTCTTGGCTGCGGTATGCTATTTTAAATTTAGCAAAAAAGGAAGAAGCAACACTTCGCAGAAACCGTGAATCTGGTAAATCAGTATCTTCATGTTGTCTCGTTCATTGAATGAATTGGACAGGTGAACGAACTAGGTGTAGAAATAGCTCCCAATGGGAAGCTCCCAATTTGGGAATCTACGGACGATATTTGCGTCAATTGTGTCATGTTGCAAAAGTCTATTTCCGGTTAAAACGATTACGCCGAAGGATAGCTCGGACGATTCTTGCCGCCTCTATCGTAAGACTCTATGTAAATTGACGCAAGAATAGCGCCATTCCACGTAGTTACTGGCCAAAATGCTCGACCTTGTCGACAAAGCTGCTTTTTCTATTCGGACATTGTGGCGCTACCTGTAAAATATGTAAGAAGCCTTTAAAATTTGGAAGTAGCGCCGCCAGTGGCGAATTTTCGAAGCTCGGCTACGGGGTCCGTACAGCGCCAATTGACGTAGTGGCAAAACGCTCAAACTGTTCGCCAAAATGTTACCGACAGAGGCATCTTTAGTATCGAAAGTAAACCTAGATGGCGTTAGTGATCATTTCACAAAGTCGATAATGATCGACTATCGGGTTGAACACGTTGCCGCCAGATGCGCTAGTGTCGTTCTGGAGAATTGCCTCTGTCGGTAACTTTTGGTGAACAGTTTGAGCGTTTTGCCACTACGTCAATTGGCGCTGTACGGACCCCTTAGCCGAGCTTCGAAAATTTGCCACTGGCGGCGCTAGTTAAAAATTTTATGCATCGTATTGTTACCAATTTTTGTATAACGACACAGACCCTGATAATAGCGAATTGCTTGTATAAAATTATGCTTGTATAAATTTACCAGAATAAAATAAAATACACAATATTGACATTAAATTACAAAATCGGTAGAATTTATTGAATTATGTTATATATCGTAGTACATTACGTAAATATAAATTTTTTTCTTTAAATGTGCCAGAGTTCAATTAGATTTGTTTAATTAAAACACAATGTATAACTATCGTCTGCCTCTTCCTCTACCACGTCCACCTCGGCCACCCCTAGTACCACGACCACCTCGTCCTCTGCCACGTGCAGCTCCTAGAAAAAATAATATGTAATACTTATATTGACGGAAAGCTTGTTTATTAAAGTTTATTTGTAAACACAAACCTCTTGCAGCTTCTTTTTTCTTGGCCTTGGCTTTTGGTGTGTCGTCTATAAGTAAGGTTTCCAGTGGTAATGAATCTGGCAGTATGTAATACCTTATATTATTGCCTCGTAAACTTAAGGTATCCAACTGTACAGGATCCCTATTTTTTATAGTCATCTTCACTGTTTTTAAATGTGTGTTCATTGCCACATCCACTCCTGGAGAAAAGTATAACAATTCAAATTAAAAACATATACTTTATTTATAATTAGATAGTGACTAAATGCTAATATAAATATGTATATACAAAAATAACGTTCATTTAAGTTATATTAATCTCTAATTTCTTACACTGCCAATACATACATGTAAGAACATAGTTCAACTACATAAATTTACTGTTTTAAATTACGTTATACTCTTATAGTGTTTTGATCGTTAAATTTGTATGTATGTCATAAATAATATTAAATCGTATAGGTTATATTGACATACCGGTAATAGTGCCATGTACCTGAGTTCCATTTTTTAATTCTATCGTTACAGTCTCATGACTGAGTTTCATCAAAAACCTGAAATTATTAATTAGAAATATAATATCAATTTGATAGCGGCATTACGTATGACAACAATAAATTTTTAAACTGAATAATGCGTTCGTATATACGCTATGCTTATTTCTATAAATTTATTATGCTTTTTATTTCACTTACCTTACTAGTTTCATATTGCTATTATATTTTATATTTCAGAATATTTGTAGTTCTGGCGAAAACCATAACCTCCTTTCAAACTGTTAAATCGCATACAACGCTATGCACGCGTTATTGTGTTCCAAAACACATTGTTTAGAGAACTATTATGAAGCTGTTATGTGTTCCGAAGAACTTTGTGGTGAGACGCTCCGGAATAGTAGAATCGATTTTGTCTTCGTCCTTATTTGCTAACAACACGCTGCTATCTCATCGAACGTAGAGAAGCGACATTATGGAGACCAACAAAACGTAATCATTATGCGACAACTACTGGATTCAGATCATTTGATTGGTTGAATACCGTATAGAATATGTACTTAGAGATTCACAAATCACAAAATGTTTTAAAATCAATCTTGTAATAAAAGAAGTAAAACTGTATTTATTATTGAAAAATGTAAATGTGCTATTATATAAAATTTATAATCATATAGCTTTTATACATGTGGGGTGGTCCTTGAAGAACTAAACCTCTGTACTTGTTCATAAAACTGTATACTAATTGAATTCAGAAAAAAATGTTATTACAATAAAAGATTTGCTCATAATTGATTGTTACAACATCTTCTTTATATAACCAAACGTTTTTTTAGTTAATATACACTTCTTCCCATTCATTTAAAAAAGAACTAACGAATAAGAAAAACTACAAACAAAAGATTAGAAAAAATTGTATTATATACAGTTTATAACAACGTAAAGTTGTATCAAATTACAGTACATGATCGTGATGCTTTGGAATTAATGAATTTTAAAATAGTTCTCATTCTTCCTTCTGATGCTATATCATAAGTTGTTGGAAATTGCATTTCTTGTGGTCTATTGTATATACGTTGTATACATTGTTCCCACTTAACAGGTGAAACAATTTGCTTACATATGTATCTTTTTACACAGTTTGTGTTCATATAGGGTCCTGCTTTGTAATTCGAATATACTGTACACCTAGGTTCGTCTATTGTGAGTGAATCTATCATTCTTGCAACATGCTTAACACTAGATTCCATTAGGGGTGTATGAAATGCTCCTGATACAGGTAATCTAGTTACATTAGCCAAACCAAATTGCTTTTTGTTGTTTTCAATATATTCTAGCGCTTCTTTATTTCCTGCTAATATTTTCCTCTCTGTACATAGATAGATTGCAGTTCTGAAACAAATTAATAATATCATTTGTTTTGTATATTTACCGACTAGGTGCTATTTAAGTTTCATAAGGATATTTTACCGGCAGAAAGGTTTTTCAACACCCATATCCATCGCCCATTTCTCTGCCTCTCTGCAAGCTTCGGATACCTTTGATTTTGGTGTGCATGTAATAGACAGCATTCCTTGAGGTACTAGGCCAGAGGCTTGTTGCATAGCTTTTGCACGGACATGTACCAACCTAATTCCATCTTCAAACGATAGAACGCCAGATAAAATCAAAGCAGTTATTTCCCCTACACTGTAACCAGCTGTAGCAACGCAATTGTTAAATACGCTGGGTCTGTCCTCGCGAACTTTTTCTAAAGCAGCCAATGACGAGACAACTGTAGCTATTTGATTGAACTCAGTTCTGTCTAGTTTATCTTGTGGTCCATTTAAACATATATTTAACAAATTGTAACCGATTATCTCATTTGTAATTTGAAAAAGTTCTTTGGCAGCAGGATAATGTATGTATTTTTTTACCATGCCAACTTTAATCGTACCCTGGCCAGGAAACAATAAAACACAGGTAGATGTTGGATCTATTGTCGGTTTTGTTTGAGTTGGAATTACAACATCCTTAGGATATGGTGTCGTTGCCCAATTGGTATCACCAGTATTTTTATATGTTGCAGATTCTTCGAGTAACTTAGTAACTTCTTCTGTATCATAGGCAGATTCAGCATTCTTTTCAGATTCTTGGACTGATTCTGATTCAGTACCATTGTCTTTAATCACATTACTAGAAAACTTATTATTATATCCTAACCAAACATTGTTTGGTAACGGAAAAGATATTCTATTTGATAGTATTCGCCGAAGCATTTTAATCGATGTTGATCAATTTCAAGAATTTGTTAAATAATTATGAAATAACACAAATCATTTGAGAGAAAAAATGGTAACTTATTTATATTTACATGTAATTATTTAGGTTACATTTAAAATAAGTCACTGGCATGAACTACCTCTATATAGGATTAGGTAAAGAATTTGAGTCTATAATACGAATGAACTATTCGAACTCAATTTATATATAAATACATTTATGCGTATATTTTAAATTGAGCCTATGTAGACCAACAATTTAAATAGTCTACAAATCTAAAAGTTTACTTGTCCAAAATTTTTAATTTTTATTGTTACGGTAATGTAGAATAAAATCATTGAAATATTCAAAGATATTATCAAAGAGGAAATTTCCACTGTGATATTACACAGTAATTATTTAATATAAATATGTATGTCCTTACGTAAATATTATCAACTTAGGCATTGATAAATAATAATATGAATGCTTTTCAATGATTCGTATTGTAACTAGGATTATATATCCCTAGCCGTTCCTAGTCCCTAGTCTCTAATACCGCATGTGGAATAAAATATTTTAGCGAATATACAATTAAAATATGTAGATAATAGTAATTAAGTAAAGATTATTTGCAAAATATAGCGTAGATAATATTAGGACATATAGGAAAATTATTGATAAAAATATTTTGGGAACTTTATTTTACGTTTACTTATTATTAGTTTATATTGCTATATATTCTTCTTATGCTATTATCAATATATTTAGTTTGTAAAAATCATGTCGATTTAAAAATAAAATGTAATGACCAAAATATCACTTGGTTACGAACATTTCCTACACAGATAACTCAAAATGAGGTTGATCGGTCGGCCATCTGCTGATGTTGCAGCCAAAGCCACGTCATATTTTGTATGCTTTGCCGAGTTAGGTCTGTGAAGTCTTTACTTTCTTAGGAAAAATACCTTTGTGTAACTGAAAATATGAACATATTTCGACTATTAGGCGATTTGTCGCATGTCCTTGCGATCATCATTCTTTTACTTAAAATATGGAAGACACGGAGTTGTGCCGGTATTTGAATTGAAACTATTTACACTTTTACCAGATATATTAATATGTACTTTTTTTCTGTTAAACATTTCTTCCTATGTAACAAATTTTTCTTAAATCTTACAGGTATTAGTGGCAAATCACAAATCTTATTTGCAATTGTATATACAATGCGTTATCTAGATTTGCTGACAACGTACATTTCAGCATACAATACATTTATGAAAATCATTTTTATAGTAACTTCGTATGCTACAGTGTTTTTAATGTACATGAAATTTAAAGCAACATATGATCATAATCATGACACATTTAGGTATGCTTTTATATTTACTAAATATTACATTGTACTTTTCCTTATATTGCGCATTATCATTTACTTAATTGCTTTCAGAATCGAGTTTTTACTTTTGCCAACGTTAGTATTGGCATTGCTAATCAACCATGAATTTTCTGCTGTTGAGGTTCTATGGTCATTCAGCATTTACCTAGAATCCGTAGCAATACTGCCACAATTATTCTTGGTATCGAAAACAGGAGAAGCAGAAAGCATTACCAGTCATTACCTCTTCGCTTTGGGCTCGTACAGAGGACTCTACTTGTTAAATTGGCTATATCGTTATTATGCAGAAGACCATTACGATCTAATTGCTATAGTTGCTGGCTTAGTACAAACAGTTCTTTATTGTGACTTTTTCTACCTCTATATTACCAAAGTACTCAAAGGCAAAAAATTACAATTACCTGCTTAGTTTTGTAAAAGTATTATTATTTGGAAAAAATGTAAGTGCTCTTCTCAGCGGTATTATATTGATTGAGTTTATATAAATTTTGGCAATATTTAAACAATTGAGGAATGCTGCTGTATAAAGTATCAATTTTATGAAGCACAAAGCATTCCAATTATTGTACTTTCGCTAAACATGAATATGTGTAACTGTTCATCTCAATTCCATGTGGTTACTTGTATTTTTTGGAATGTTATTCTTATTGATTTCATAACAGTGCATTATTTTTTAAAAATATATGACAGAATAAAGTAGCTGCATATTTCACAAATTAGTGAGTAATATATCAAATACAAAACTGAGACGAAATTTATTACTGTTTTTACAATTTGTTATATTCCTTATTAATTAAAAGAATATCTGTACCAATAATATATTTTACAAGCGTAATACAAACATTTATTGATACAAAATATTCAACCATATTGATTGGTTAACAATGCATCGTTATATGTTTTACTAAATCGGTTATGTGAATTGCTTGGTTGAGAGTTGTTGACCTGTTTGTTACATGTATAATGCCATTTTCGAGACTAGTCCTGTCAACTAAAACTACAAAAGGAACTAAGCACGCATTCACAACTTCTTCTGAGATGGTTAATATAGTATTCAGGCCCTTTGTTCTAAGCATGTTATTTAAGTAAAGTACAAAGCGATTTAAATCATCACTTCCAGTATTTGTTTCGTTGTCTGACTTTTTTATATGAATCGCAACTTTGTGTGGTGCTAATTTAGAATGTATATGCATTTTAGCTGTTTCATCTACGTCATAAGCATCACATAGTAGTGCTAAGCAACCCCAATCTAAAGATAATACATGTTCGACCATTTGTATGTCGGCAAGATCCTTTTTATTATCAATCTGAAAATAAAATATTCCATATAAATGATTTTTATTTTTAAACTTTTAAGTAAATTATTGAAACAGAAGAAAGGGGTCACCTGGAGTAATAGTTTTTGAATGTCTTTATGATAAATTATTTTTTCTACGGTGATGGTACCAAATGAAAATTGAGCCTCTATATCTACCAAATCGAGGTCTTCGATCCTTTTTGTTTCTGTAATCTTAAATCTAGATGGTTGCTGAGCTAATTTGCGCCACCAAACTTTACGCTCTTTTTGTACTTTATGATACAAACTTTTAGCTTCCGTACTGTTATTAAATATGGCTATTTCCGCTTTCTTGTGAGATTCTACCTTTGATGCGATTGGCTGGATATTTTCATTCCAAAAATCTTTAGAATATTTTACAGTAGCTAGTCCGAATGGGATTCTGCCCATTGGACTTTTAGTTATGAAGTTTAGGGTATTGCTAAACTGTTCCGATAAAAATATATTGTAAGGTGACATTGTAATACAATGTAAAAACCAATGTTCTTCCAGATTTTTTAACAACATTCTACCCTGAGGTCCATAAACAAAACCATGCTCCGCAAAGCTTATAAAATTTGCACTTATTTCTTTTAAGATCCGAGATGCACTCATTGTTTTGTAATGCTTTTATGGGGAGCTACAAAATATTCTTCTTCAACAATGACTGCGTTTTTCAAAATTTCTTGTCTACTAATATCATTTTTCACTTTATCATCTCTTAAAGGAATTAATTTTTCTTCAAACGGACTATACATAGGTTCGATTGTTTCATCAATTTTTGCAGTTCGTATGCATTCTGTAAAATTAATCGCTGCTTTTAGCACGGATGTATTTTCACCGTCTCTTAAATCAAGCAAAGACAATTTCTCGAGTTTATCGATTGTTTGCTTTTCTATATCTTTATCAGTTTCTTGTTTCCCTTTGATACAACCTGACACACAATAATTACGAGAAAGGTTTAATGTTGTGCGAATATTCTTCAATTGTTGTAAACAGTAAAACATTTTCATTTGTATATCAATTTATTACTCACAATATTATTATTTATCAAATTCTTGTATACTTATATATTTCAATTAATTTATTGCGTAAGATGTTCTGTCTATGTTACGATAAGCGATGAGAGAATTACTGGAAATTATAAGTTAGATAATGATAGAGTTGCATGTAACTACTTGCACACGAGGAAAACTATGCTTCTTACTGAATTTGTGAATACATAGATACATCATATCACAACAACACCACGTGACTATTCCAGGAACGTAACACGATGTTACAGCATTCGATAAGAAGATATAACCTCTTCATTTTGCAAATCGAATAGACATTTTAGAAATTTTACTTTATTATTGTAAATAAAATGAAAGACAGAGAGGAGGATTGTACAAAATAATTTTTAGCGAAACATTTTGTTACTAGAAGATACCGGACACTGATACGGTACTTTATCCAATCTAGAAAAATAAAAGATGACTGTGCGGCCAAGAATCATTATAATGATTGCTGTTATACAAATATTCGCACTGCATTTTTGCAGAAGCGATATCTTTTATGATAATAAGATATTATTTGCGGATAAGGCTACGGATGTGAAAATAAAGACAGATGCAAAGCACACAAAATGAATGAGATAATTATTTAAATTGTGTCTTCCATTCCATCCAATAATAAGTTTTTAATTTTTATTGTTCAGAAATTCCGTAATATAATTTGTATAGTTCTCCAATAGATTTTAATTTCTTTTTACTTAGAATAATGTTAATTAAACAAGCAACTAAATGTACACATATGTATCAGTGTTTCTGAATAAAATAATTTTTCCGTTGTACGGAGATCGTTCTTAAAAAATTATTGTTTATAGTATGTTAATCGATACTGCAAGTCTATGCAGTTATGTTCACGGCAGTGTCATTTAGAGACGCATGCGCACTGGGAATTTATTTCAAAGAAGAGCCAGATTTTGCCTCGGTGAAAGTTATTTTTCCGAAGATGAGACTCGACGTTACCGTCGGCCATAATAGTTGCTTACTGTCTCGTAATCGCTCGAGACAGATGATGCTGTTGCTCGTTTTTCAGGAGAAGAGATCGTCTGTCGTTACCGTCGGTCATGATAGTCGTTTACTTTCTCGTAGTCACTCAAGACAGGACAGACCCTAACCCAGATTACCTTGACTATCTAAAAATAGTTTGAATTGTTCGACTGCGACTGATCAACTAAAATACTGATCGATTTATTAAATAGAATTTAAGGGGAGAGAAATACAAGCATTGAGAGATGCGACTGTTTATATGTACTCGTATCGCGGCCGCTATGCCGCCGGATTGCCACGTATACGTTGCACAGGCGTTGGATGACCGCCATTGCTCACGAAAAATTGGAACGTCTGAAATGAAACTTTTTTTCATTCTCGAAATAAAAGGTGTTGTTTAAAATTGTAACGTAAAATTTTTAAGAAATTCAATTATTTGTGCAGTTAGCAGCAGTTTCGATCGAAAAACAATCAGATTTTATAATTACGATTTTGATCGTTTTTATTTTCTGTCAGGGATAGTACGAGGGATTCCCCCGTGGTCAGTATGAACCATAATATGTTAATTAAGAGATAAAGACTAATCGTACACTGACCATCACAATAATTATCCACTTGACTTCAACGTTATCAGTCTAGAGTGGATTGTGGTGGAGTGAACAATCACTGTGAACAACGGTTTTTTTTCCTAAAGAAACCAAATACATTATACCGTTGAACACGATAGTTATCTACTTACCTGAATCATCTTTCTAGAGCGCTGCAAGATGTCAGATCCACTTGAGACGTTTATTCAGTAATAAACTTAGTTTTAGATCGATATTAATTAATAGCACATGAAAAGTACTTGCATCTAAAGGTACATTAGGAAGAATTAAAGTTCGTACACACTTCAAACGGATTTGGCAGATAGGCTTCTATAATAAGCAAAACAGCAGATCGACCGTGTCCATCTGGAATATGTCGAATGCAAACAAACTGTACTAACGGTGTCTTCTCTTGACGTGTGAATTACTGAATTTCAGAGTCTACATTTCTGATGGTATAGTAGTTTATAGTATACAGAAATTGTACTATACGATACGTATAAATGAAAGTGCAGTAATGTCTTGATACATGCGAAAGAGATGTGCACGGTACTTGGGAACAATTTGCCGGCACTACCGCGGAGTGTGCCTCGACGTTGCTAAAGCAGCCGCTGTCACAGCAGCCAAAGGGAGATGGATTGGTGCAATCGAATTAGCGGAATAAGAAAATAGAGGATGCGACAAGCCAGCGCTCCAGTTCTTCGCCCTTGTCACGATTTCTCATTCGCTAAACATGAAACAAGCGAAATTTCGTGCTGCCGAAAATTGAAGATCCTTTAACACCGAATGTATCAACGCCAGCCAACGATCAGTTTTATTGTATTATACTTTACCTTACAATTATTAATATTATAGAGACGTCCGCATAGGAAATAAATGAATAAATGAATAAATTTGTTCATTGAAATAATATTGTATTACAATAAAAATCACGCATAGTAAAATCCTTTTACCTTTTTCGTATTGCGAGTCGCAATTATTGCTCAAAATGTTAACTCAATACTGTACTTTATTGGCGACGATTCTGATAATATAATCTCAATAATTTTATCGTGTGGTCATCGCAGTTATAAATTACCTGCAATTAAGTTCTGGGATGTTGATATTCCGATAAAAGCATATTGCATTACGCATTAGCAAAACATAAGGTAACACTTTTTTTTTTGATAATAACTTTTTACTGTACAAAGTAGAATGTAAGTGTTGTATATCCTGTTTCGGTCCATATTTGTGCGCATATTCTATATTTCTAATTGACGAGAATAATGAATAAATTGTACCGAAAGGATAATAATTACTTACGTACGTTAAAATTTGGCTTTCTCGAAAGCAGAATTTTGCCTGTAGAAATACTATTTCACATTTCCGATTCTTTTGTACACATTCGGTCACTCTATAACTTCGATCAAATTATTACGACAAATCATTCAAACAAGCATACTTGACTCAATCGTGTTTATTAACTGTTTCATGTAAATTATCGAAGCTGAAGATTTTGAGATCCTTGAGATCCTCTATCCTCGTAGATCTTGATCAGGCAGTAATCTCGAACTTGTCGAAAGAATCACTTTTGTCACGACGACCGCATGGTTAATATTTATTATTCAATCTACCATTCCAGATCCGCAGCAAGTCTCTATTTGGTAATGAGCGGCGTCAACGATCTGAACAAATTGCTCCTTCAGTTCCCGCGCCTTCACGTAAACGTCCTCCTTCATGAGATCGTAGCACATCGCGATCAGTCCCATACCGAGCAATAAATAAACGAAATTTATGATCAACTTCGTCTGACTGTCGGTAGTCAGGTCACCGTGCGTCCAACCAGGTACCAGATCCCCCATTCCAATTTTACACAACGATGTCACGCAGAAATAAGTACTGTCCAAGTAGTCCCATCCTTCCCACTCCGCGAACATCACCGAACCGCCTAACACGTATCCAAAGATTACCCAGAGACAGGCTGTCGAAGGCACGGTGATCCTCTGGCCAGGCTTCTTCTTGCCGGTGCACTGGTGCAGCCACGTGTACAGCCAGCGAAATGTCTGTGCCAGCACTTTGCCCATATTCAGGAAGTACAGTACGTAAAGAGGAATCCCCAAAACCGCGTAGATCACGGTGACCCCCTTGCCCCAGGGGGTTTGGGGCACCAGAGTCCCGTAACCGATCATCGTGAACACGGAGAGGCAGAACATCATCGCCGCTGGGAAAGACCATAGATCGACCGACGACAGGCCGCTACAGTTCTCCTTCTTGTAGCTGCTGGTGAAGTTCTCCTGGTAACTTTGGAGAATCTCATTCGACAACAGATAAAATGTCGTTTTGTTGAATACGTTCACCGTCTGGTTGCTCGCTGTGCTGTACCACAGCCTGTCCGCGTATCCTTTCCTAATTAATTCCCGGACACAGACGGTCGGCGGAAGTTGGGCTTGGGACTCGATCATCCTGAAACCGAATGCTCCGATTATTGCGTAACCGACGACCAGTCCACCGACGCCCACTTGGGTGCACATGAAAGCGACCAGTTTGCGGCAATAGTCTTTAATGCGTTCCCTCGGGTCCGGATCGGTCGATGTCGACGAAGAATCCCGGCTCCTTAGAGAGGATCTTATTGGGACACGCATGATAATTATTCGTGCACAAGACGAAAACCAGGCTATGGTACTTGAACCACATGGAACTTCACGTTCGGTGATACTAAACTTTCGAGCCGCTTTTCTATTTCTGTCGGACGATGCTTCGTCTTACCTTCCGTCCTTTTCTTCGTCCCCTTGTCTTTCTCTCTTTGTTCCACCGTTTCAACCGCCTGCGGACCGAGGTCAACATTATTAATAGATTACAATTACAATTATAATTATCCAGTAATTCGGATTTCCGGTCAAGGGAATTATCACGAATTTGCATTTGTCTCCGTTGAATGGCAGACTGCTCGCAATTTCGATTCAACCTGCCAACAGAATTTTTTTGTGTTTTTTTTTTTTTTTGTATAGACAGTCCGTATAGCAGCGAGCTTTTGAAAGGATTAGGTTACCAGCTGACGCGTACCAGAATATCCGAAAAGTTTGCATTTGGCGGAGTAAAGAAGAAAATAGTAAAGGTAGTTTCGAAAAATTCGAAAAATATCTTTTGTAGATTTACTCTCGATTTCAAATTCAAATTTTTAGCAATTATACAACTTATCTATCTACAGAACGTATTTTCCAAAATTTTAACAGGCTCTCGCGTTAGGTCCTTGATCGGAACATAAATTGTACTTTTCGAAAATGTGACTTCTACTGCTTCAACATGCAGTCCTGCACAGACATGTTGCATTTGGTACAACGTAGAAGCAAGTCTAACAAGTGACTCGAATAATCCTCCTCGTGCTTAGACATGCTAAAAATATCTGAATATTCCCATTCAGACGAGTTTATTCGCTAGAATGTTGTAGCCTGTATTTTGGAGGCAACGTGTGCCGGTGAATGTATTTTTTGCCGTGATCGAATTAGCGGATGACCGTGATAGACCATGGGAATTTCGTATCAAATATTAGAGAAACTATGCTGACTTGTGCGATTTCATTTTTTAACGGTTTCTTTCTTTTTTAAGCTGCGGTAAATTACCACAAAAATAGTTTGCACCGAAGATATTTTTATGACAGTGAAGGTAAAGGAAATCACACTGACGCCTTACAGAAAAATCTATATGTACTTCGTATGTATTTGCACCGATTAGATTAGTTCAAAATGTGTCAAAAAATAAATAACAGTGATAAGATTTATATAAATGCGGTAACATATTATATTTTTATATAAATCGTTTAATTCATCATTGGTAGCTAGTGTATATATACATATAGTTATGCAAATTAAAGCTTTGGAAAGTCTTCTATTACGGTGTCTTAGTATTCAAGTCCACAAGTCTTATATTTAATTATTTTTGTAGGCATCCGACGAAATCGATGGTTATTATTATTTAATATTTTTAATTGCTTACTTACTAAGAGAAAATATTTCTTTTAATCAATTCATAAAGTATATTGGGTTGTAACATAAACCAGTTCGGTAAGAAAATATTTACGATTTAGTTATGACTCATTGTAAATGTACGTAATGGCGATTGGAAAGAAGCCATTTCTACTTTATCAATAAATAAAGTATTAATAAATAAAAAGAACGTGTTTATGTTACAACCGAATAGTTATTAAAATATTCCATCATTAAAATGTTCAAGTTCTTCAATTTTATATTCATTTACCGTGCATTTTGTTATTGTTCTTAATATACCACAGTCGCTGTATGAGAATGTAGTAGAGCGCATCTTCGTTCGCTGCGGATCAAGGTGTTGGGAAATAATTTTCGGTCGCTTTTGATTGTGCCTGTATGGGCGGTTATTATCAAAAATCAACTTGGTTAGAAGGTCAAAGGATTAGTGGATTGGTGGCTCTTAATAGAAATAGTAACCATTATGCATCGAGCACGATGCACAAACTAAATCCCGTGCAATAGGGTCTCGCGTAATCTCGGGGTTAGCCAGTTAGATTCGCGTCGCGTACACCAGTTATATGCTTATCGTCATCACGTACGCATCATCGGATGATCGTAAGCTCTGACAGTTTAGCACGGTGATTTCGCGATGAAGAGCCCGTACATCATCATTTTTCATATTGTCGTGGGTAAGCAGAACAATTTTTTATCGGTTTATTTCACGATTTTTCGGCCGCCTTCCCATTAAAAGATACATTTGAAAAAAATATGTTCACAGTCATAATTTATCTATGCGTTGCGTTTTCCATGTGTAAATTCATATTTCAATAACTATTTAATGGAATAAATATCAGCTGTGTCGTTTCTAATCATTTTAGAAGAATCCTATTTCGAAGAATTGCAGATTAATCGGTACAGCGAGGAGAAGCAAATATATTCGTTATCCGAAGAAAAACTTTCGAATACTAATTAACGCGTGAAAAGAGTTTTCTTTCATACGGAAAATATTTTAATTAGTTTTATGCGAATTTTTGAGTTTGCGGTAATTACTTTTCTCAAGAGGATTTTGTATTTCATTTTGAAATTGAAATTTCCGATAATTCTTATTTGTTAGCTTTTTAACTTCGTTTTTATAACATTAGTTTTTATAGTACATTAGTTATGCAGCGAAATTTTGAACAGTGCATAAGAAAACAAGTATTTATCTCAGTACAATTGAGTGATTAGTGTTTTTAAAAAATGGCGGACGAAGAAACATTGTTTCCTAGATTTTTCATTGATTACACCAGTTTTATGAAAGATATTGTTCGGTGTTCGGTTTAGTGTATGCACATAGTTTGTTAAATTCTAAAGCATATATATCTAAAAGCCATCAGAATATTTTAAAGTAATCATAGACAGTTCGACGTAATCCCTGGTCAGCAACCGGAAGCGTGTATTATGTTCATTAAAATCAGCAGGTCGTTCGAATTGTTCACCGGTCGTATATAAAGCGGTAATTTAGAAAGTGCCGGTGTTACTTGTACCACTGATTGTGTATTCATTTAAAATATTCAATGATAACGCGAAACATTCCGCGGAACTTTTTCGTCACTCGACAATTCGTCATCTTGTAAACGTCATTCTGGCTTAAAGCATGACAAGAATGCGATAAATATAAGGTTTTCGTGAGAAATCAATAATTATCGGTATCGTGTGTCAGGAACATCTGTAAACATTTCAATGCGTTTTCGGCAAAGGATTTTTCATAGTAAGCCAAGAAAGCAGTACCTTCGAAATTTTTTATCGAGTCTCCACAATTTCTGAATTTTTTGATACCCGTTTAACCAATCTTCTGAAAGTTCATTTCGAATCTGTATAGTTTTATCGAAATTTGATTTTGATTCCATTTTAGAAATTGAAATTTGTTTCAGGTTTGTACGTGGTTACAGGAGCACATTGGGGATATTGGGGTGATCATGGTAATCTATTTATTCTCATCATTTCAATTCCATTAAATAAACCTTCAAGTGACAAATGAAGAGTTATGGGCTATATAAATCTTGAGTCATGGACTTTGTTGGAGAGATATGGAAAATGTTACAAAATAAATTATTTAACAATATATGTTTTACTTGCATGAACATTTTATCCATTTTAACAGCCTACAATTTCTACGATTACTTATTGAAACATTTTAGTAATAATTTGACGAAAGTAAATAATTGAATCAGTATCCTTCTATGTTAAGATCCTGCACATTGGCCAGGATTATGCACTAGTGGGAAAAGACAGTCACCGATAAATATCGTTCGCGAGAACACTGTGAAAAAAAGATCTTAGGCCTCTGGAGTTCATAAAATACGAACACGCAGCCACTGGAATAATTGCTAATAATGGCCACTCCGGTAGGTGCCGAAGCGAAATAGAAATACATTCGCCGACAAAAGTACGAAAACAAGTAATGACAGTGGGTGATGGAATCCTTTTATTTCTTTTTTTTAGTTGAGGTACGGTTTACCGAGGACACTTTCCTCCTGGAAGGAGGAGATTTACCAGTAACATATATTCTAGATCAAATACATTTTCACTGGCCTGCCGAACACACTGTGGATGGTGTTCGCGACGCGTTGGAAGTGCATTTCGTCCATTATCACAACAAGTTCCCAAACGTTAGCGCAGCTTCGCAACATGAGAATGGAATTGCCGTCGTTGGAATTCTATACGAGGTATAGTCCTTAACAGAATTATTTATTTCGTCGATGTTGGTTTCAGTAGAAGAACACTTTATAGCATAAAAATAGTCCAATCTTCTAGGCGCGTCTGGAGCGTTTTGCAATCCTGAGGCCTTTTATACTCCATTCGTGAAACGTCATCAGAAGCGATCGCGTCTGCGTCTAGCCGACGAATAAAATATGGATCGCAAAACGCTACGTCCAAACGCGCTTAGGCGATGATCCCACCTTTAGGAATGCTATGCGATTGATTTGAGAATGCTGAATTCCTAGAGTCCGTACCCCAATATATACGCTAGGTACGAACCCTGATAAGTATGACTACTCTGAGGATGTACGATATTGCAGTGGAGCGAATCGGATAACTCGGATATAGCGCCTATTATAAAAGCAACGAAACTAGTGTCGCAATGGGGTGGTCCAGATTCGTCCAGGCCGAGCCCGGTACCATTAAAGTCCAAGCTGTTTCCTAGACAGCTTCTGCCTAAGAAAGATAGAACCTATTACCGTTACAATGGATCGTTAACTACTCCAGAATGCCAGGAGAGCGTCATGTGGTACATTCTCGCTGAAAAACGCACGATATCGGGCCAGCAGGTCAGTGTGATTACTTAAAAGGATGATCATTATCTTCTTAGATCAATATTGGTTAGATAAGATTTATGTCAACGCTACTTATCTATTTATCTAAAACTGAATGCGTGTCTCGTAAAGAAAGCTTCGGTGTTGTATATGTAAAATTGTACGAAAATAGCTAGAATTCAACATTTCCTGATAAACAATGTGTTCCGCAACACGCGGCAGTAATACAAGTGTAATATCATCGCGCAAACGTTGCAGCCGTTCTCTCACGTTCTATCGGTAGCTTACACGTCTTCACAGAAATTGCTTAAAGTGGTTGGCTCCAACTCGAACGCAGGCTTGTTTATACAACGATCGTCACGTAGTACTAAACACCTTGTATACTCCGCTTACTTTGAAAGAGGGTACACCAATCGTCCGTTCACGCAACAGAGAATTTTACAGTTTAAATTTAACCGGCTGCGATACACATTGTAGATAAAAGGGAAATTAATACATGTCTTTTGTTCACAGTTGAAGGTTTTCGAAAGTATTGGGACGGATAACGGCACCTTGGCTTTCAATTTCAGACCCACTCAAGATCTCGGAAACAGAAAAGTTTATTACCATTTAGATGAATATTCTTCTGTCGCAATGCCCACGTCCAACTTATTTTTCACATTGTTCAGTTTTATGTTCATTAAACTGTCGTGCTCGTAATAAACCGTGTTAATATATTTAAATTCCTTCATGTGTTATTACTGAATAATCATTGATCGTACCTGAATAGATTCTGTTAAGGGGCTGTATACCTTTAAACGGTTTAAAAATAAAATAAATACAACAATCGTTTAAAGATTTATAAATAAATTTTACATATGCAGTTCGTACATGTTACTATACACTTACGAAGTAATATATCTCCTTAATTAAATCTTAATGTTACAGATGATTAATCAAATTTCCATTGATCATGGATTGGAGAATATTAAAGTAACAATTACTTAACGGGTAGACAAGGGTAAAAAAAAAAGAAAACAATATGTTATATCACAAACATTCCAGAATATTCTCGTTACTTTCTCGACGATTTACTTTTACATTGCACTGTCTTTCCGCGGGAATGCTTTTTGCCTTTTTGATCGTGCTCATTCTGACATCCACTAGCGACGAACTCGATGCTGACGCCGTGGTCCTTGTTATTTTCGTTGTCGACAATGTTTCGAACGTTGACGCTGTACATACACTCTCGTTGAAGAGGTATATCGAGATGCGGTGACTGGAAATAATGGAATAATTGAATTTTATTTTTTGCATCAACTTGTTGAACTTTGATCAACATTAAAGCAGCACTTTACTATATTATTGGTACTAAGCATTTTATCCCTGCATAGTTTGCAATCCCTGAATAGGTTTGATGCCTAACCAAGCGGTGTCAGGGGAGGGAGAGGGTGAGCTTCTGGATTATCCGGAAGTAGAGTAGGGAAGGGATTCACACTTGACGCATACGACATGGAAATATAGTGAAGTGGGGGGAGTCAAAACATGGGCAGGCGAGACACCCTGCAGGTCTGAAGGTGAGATAGTCCAACGTTCACACCGAGCCGTAAAAAGCTGAAAAATCCAAACATTAGGTAGCATGGCCATCTCATCAACGATGACCGTCCCGCTTAGTACGTCGATGGTCCTGAATTAGGCTCGGGCTATGGAGAACAGGTCATAGGCGGAAAAATGAAGGATAATCGCAAACCGAGAAACAGGGCCGAGCCCCGGTCCGCAGTGAAACTGTTGACGATGATACGGTGTGCCTTCAGGAAACGATGAGTGTCCGAATCTCGTCTCCGGGGTTACCACGAAACTAAACTAAACTAGATGAAATGAAGGAAAGTATGCTGTGGTCAGTGATCAGTGCCTCACTGTGTGCCGTTCGAGGGTTAAACGCCTTATGCCGACAAAGAATGATCGTTCCAGTGGAATAATACCTGAACGACTTTCCAGAACGTTTGCTTCGGTTGGTGGCTGTTCTCGTAAGACGATGGGCAGGATTCCTCTCGCCAAGAAACGTTGTACGCCTTCACCTGGTGGTGCATCGGCCAAACCAATCGTGCTCTGACTTCGCCGCACTGACAAATCATACGTCGCAGCTGAAGGCTGGTCTGATTTGGTTCGCACCTGCGAGAACGTCTCTCTCGGTCGGCTTCAATGAAAGGGCACTTCTTCGTTTGTTATCCTGATTATTAAGCTCGGTAGAGATGTTTACCAAAGTATTGGGGAACAATCGCACGAGTTTTTTTTTTTACTGTATCTTACCATACATCATGTAATCCGTGCTGTTGAAGACCTTCGAAGACTTTCGCGATACCAGCCTGCGGCCGCCGTACAACGCGACTGCTTGCACCTGAAGAAAGTACTGATAGTTCAGTTCCAAGTCCTTCAGTTCGTAGCAGGTCTTATCCTGGATAAGGGAAACAGAACGAACAAATATTAACAAAACCATGGCTCCTACCTCTGCACACCATCTGCTTACTTTCAATATGGTCCGGTGATAAACCAGGAGGGAATTGTTGGTCGGCCCATGAACGAGACGGCTCCAAAATACTTTGTAGAAAGTGATCGGCACATCCGACGCCGGCTTTCCCCATCTGAGCATCACGCGTAATTTTCCTCCGATTAGGCGCGCGCCGGATAACGTCAAGTTCTGCGGCTCCTTGGGACTTCGAGGCTCTAAAAATAATAAACAACCTTCGATTTTCCGAAGTCGCTAACAAATAACAGAGTCCGCGGCACAAACGGAATGCGGAATGATCTCATTCTGCAGCAATGTTTCGTCGGACTTTCGTTCGAATAGAGAAATATTATTTCTCGACCGCGGAGACCCGATAATGATAATTTGTTGTCGTTCCCTTGTGTCTCATCGGGCCACGATCAAAGAGAACATACAGGGACCGGTAATTGCACGACAAATGATCGATAATTACAGCGCAAAAAACTATAATAGCCTTTGCGCGCGCACTCGATATAACGAAGAACGGCCATTGGTGGTGGAAGCCCGGCAAAGTTGATAAAGGAACCTGGATCGTGAATGGAATGATAATGTCGGCGATAGTGATGGAATGTTTTCGATACGCGGTGCATAATTTTAGCAAAGGATGATTTAATTGCTGCTCAGTTGTTCCTGAACACCTGCTTAGAATGGTAAGCGCGAGAATCTGAAGAAACGACACGTCCTTCGAGGACGAACAAACATTTTAACTTAATTATATACATAACGAAAGATCAGTTCGCATAAACATAACACGCTGTTCGCGTTTCCTATTATTTAAGACTCGAGTAGAATAATCAATTTCAGCAAGTGCTAACAGATCGGTTTATCGACAAGTTCGTGGAAGGTGACGCCGATGGGAAGATGAACTTCCAAAATGCGAACCGTTGGAACGTTTTCTTGAATACGTTGTCGGGTAACTTTCTACCGGTGACGAGCGAGAAAACGAAAACGTCTGTTATTTTGAAACTGTACGTGGCAATGCTTTGGACGATCGAACTGGGCTACCTAAGTAGCTGTATCGCCGGCGTATTCCACGTGCCAAAGGAGAGAGCATTGAGGGACAGCACGGTGAACTTTGTGGTTACGTTCGACATCTTCTTCTTCCTGCCGATCTTGTACAGCAATAAAGACAAACTGAAAAGATTGATCGGAACTCTGAACAAAATTTTTGCCGCGGACGATACGATGCTCAGGACAATTGTAACAGAGTCGCTGGGGCCGCTTATGAAAGTTCAGCAGATTTATATAATTGGTAGCGTAGCTGCGGTCGTCGCATGGACGATGCTGCCACTGATAGCGATATTGCATAAAAACCAGTTCTATTGTACGGATTATCAAGTGCCGATGATTTTGGCGAAGGAACCGTTTTCTGTAGCCTTCTTCGTTGCGGGTACGGCGCTTCAGTTTGTCGGCGCTGCTATCACCTTCATCCGAAAAGCCAGCTTGGACGTGTACACTATACATTGGATCCTTTTAATGACTGCTCAGTACAAGTATATGGAGTTGAAATTTATATCAATACTAGAAAAGGACTATACTTCCATAACGAAGGATACTGTCGCCGAGGAAGTCCGATTGCTCACTCGGCATCATAAAACAGTAGTAAAGTATGCTACAATTCGATTAATAGATATGTCCAATCGTTTATGAATCGAGCGCAATTTCGTCTTGACGATGAACTTTTGCTATACTGTCAGTCGGGAAAGTTTCTTTGCACTCATTAAAATGAAGGAACTTTTCTAAAATGTAGAACGACTTGAGCTTTCTTCACGATACTATCGGGTTCGCATGAAAGTTCGTAGCGTTTTTTAATTAAAAGTTCGGATATCCTATTTAAATAATTTCATTAAATGGTTTCATTATTTTGATACATAGAAAATTTTCCAAAAAATTATGTCTGTCCTGTTTAAACTGTTACAGAATGGCTGCCGTATTGAAACAAATATTTTCTCCGAACATTGCAGCTCTGTACATAAACAATGTTTTCCGGTTCTGCTTTTTAAGCATTATGGTGATAACGGTATATACGATAAAATTTCACATTTCTGTGATTCCAGTTCATTTCTGTTGTTCTTTCTGATATTTACGTATTATTTCAAGGGTGCCAATGCTGTGGTTAGAGGTTTTATTGTATTATACACATGCGGTGCACTGATGCAGTTGTATATGATGTGCTTTTGCATTCAACATTTATTGGAGGCGGTATTGTTTCCTGTTTTATATAATAACAACACAAATTCTTGATTACCACCACATTAATGTAGCCATCGTACGCATAAAGCTGTCGTTCGAAACAAAAATTTTTTGAAGAGCTTACTCTAATAACAATACATATCTATTTCAGTAATATTCAGCAATATTTTTAATATCGACTTATCATTCGTTAAACTAGAGTACAACAATGATGGACAGTGTGTTTCATAAAAAATGGTACGAACACGATATCTCACTGCAACGTTCCATTATGTTGATGACTCTGGCTACCAAATTAAAATGCCAATTATCTCGATTTCGGAGTATAGATTTGACGCTACCATCATTTATGTCGGTGAGACAGAAGTCAACTACTTCAATCTTTTAAACTTTTTATAAATCCCTATATTCATCTGACTTTATTCTCGATATTTTAGATTCTGAACCAAGCATACTCGGTCAGTTTGCTATTTCTAAGGTCTAGACGAGGTTAAACTATACCACGAAATGGCAAGCCAGTAACTTTAATTTCGTCGGAGCAATTTCGGTAATTCATTAGAAGCGGTACGGCGTCGATAAAATAAAAAAACATGCGAATATACTAATCTTTACTGGTGGACTTGTTGCTTTCGTCGCTTATAAGTTATAATTTATCACATACATATCACACCATCTGAAATTGCGTACAAGGAGAGCCTCGATCTAAGAAAACGAAAATCGTAGGATCTAGGAAAAATGGACATCTCCTCGCCGCGCAACATTTATCGATAAACGTAAAATTGGATCTCTCGGATCCCCACCTGTAGAATGTTGTCAGCGGCCTCTACTGGTATCACAGTTCTGTTCTAGAATTGATCTTTTTCGATAGGAAATAGTTCGCTACTTACCTTTCGTTTTGAAAGGTCTGGACGGCTGAGAATATCCTCGAGAACCATTTCCGTTGATGGCTGCCACACGGAACTGATACCAATGTCCAGTTTTTAGTCGAGCGCGAAGGGTCGCGTGCGATTTCGTCGAAACATGCCGCACCGTCCAAGAACTTAATCTTGACTCCAAGTATCTCGGACCAAGCAGATGTCGTTCCTCCACTAAATATCTGACGTCGTTGTCAGGTGTTTTAGACTCGCGCCAAGTGAGGATAACTAAATTGCTCTTCTGTTGCCTGATCTGCAGGTTTTCCGGCACATCTGGCAAGTCTGAAATGTTCACGATGATTGTCAGTCTTGTCTGAGTTTAGAGAAAAATGCCCGTGCCCGCTGTGCACGATACAAGCGACCTTTCGGTCCGGAATTTTTCGCCAACGTTCGATTAAATCGTTAGCAAAACAGACCTGTACGATAAGATAATCGCGTGCGTACCAGTTCTATTGTCCAAGCCGATGGGGTTCACGCAAGTCACACCGCAGTCGTGTTTGCAGCACTTTGCTAAATCCGGACAACGAGAATCATCGACGCAAGCTATTAAACAAGCAGCCTCGAACGGTGACAGAGATGCCTGGTCAGGGCAGTAACCAGGTTTCGTGTAATTGGAGTCCAAGCAATTTTCCATACACTGCAATAAAATAAGTGTTAAGTTTATAACGAGAGCGCGCAAGATTCTCCTGCAAGTTGACGCTTTTTCCGTAGAAGCAACTTGATTGAATTTATATAACATTCGATTTCCTTCGCGAACGAGTTCGCCAAACGAAAAATAACATGACTTCGTATTGAAGACGCGGTGAACGCGCAAAACTTCCGTAATCTAAGTAATAAAGATCGAACAATAAAATAAATGGAACATTTTCCGACCAATCTATCCTGATACACATTGTCGAGGGTTCTGTTTAAACCGTAAAACTTTTCTGACAGAATCTACATCAATTCGTGAAATTTCTCCGAAAGAATGGGACTGAAAGAATATTAATTATTGCTTATCGATAAACTTCTCACGGAAATTGTTAACCGCGTCATAAAAAAAGAATATTTCCATTTGCAAAGGGTTAAAAACACGATGTTCTCTCCTGAACACTTTCTCTCCAATATCTGGAGAAAGTACATAGAACATCCTGTACCGATGGAAATGGAACTTGTCCGTTTTACGTGCATCAACAAAAAGAAACCATGTTCACTATATAATTAATATCAATTCGGCAAATATATTGCGAAAGGAGTGAATCCGACCGCTGTCGATGCACTCGTCTTTTTGCCGGTTAATCTAATACCAGCGTGCACGTTGTCGTCGATTGCAAATCACGCCGATGCGGTGGTAATTGTTAACGATATTGAAAATGTCGGAGAAGTTTGATCAAGTTAATTGGAGTGGGAGAGGTGGGTATAATCGGTGGGAGCCGGATTTTTATAATCTTATACCTCTGGCGATTTTAGTCCGATGCGCCGGTAACCTTATTAAATGCTATATGTTTGGCAGTTCGAACGACGGCAATTATTTTTTGCTACATGGTGAATTGTCATAAAGAAGGGAAGTCGCGCAGTAAATGCCAACGTAATTTCAAGCCGCGGCCCGGCCTCACAACTTTTAAGATCCAAGTCGGCAATTTTACGACATAACTTAACAACCCGGTTGCACGAGATGTGCGTGTACGTATACATACATTTATGTGTTTGTACATATGTTGTCGGGGGGGATCGCATCTCGGGCTATCACTTGTGAAAATTACCAAATTAATTGGGCCGCAGTCCGTTCAAGAAACAACTCGATTCCCCCTCCTACGGACAACGAAAAACCTTAACAAGGCAACAGGCGAACCTCTTAGTTGATTATGCCGATGCAAATCGTACCTAGATTTTCTAATGGTAACACTATTAAGTGAAAGTAACACGCTCTATGAGAATGGCTTGTCTAAAAATATAATATTCAGGTTCTATTGAAAGCAATGCGCAAAAATCAGTTGCTTTGCTATCTCAACAAGTGGCAATTCTCGCTGGAGCACTTGCAGTGGATCCAAAAAATATCGGACCACTATATTTTCCATTCTCCAAGCGAAAATAGTACGATGATATAATTGATTTTGAAGCTTGAAACCTCCGTCTTTGCCATCCATTGTTCATTTTTGCCGAAGATATTTTTGTATGATAGTTAATTTATAAATTGATCAATAATCAATAAAATTTAAAGCAAATTTGCGAGTTTGATTTAAACCTTCGACGTTTCGATTCTTATGTGGATCATTTTCAAGAAAGAGAAAAACCGCGTCTGTAAAAAGGTTTAATAATATTTAATTAATTTTATTGTAATGAAAATGGGTTTGATCACTGATTAAGATCCTGTAATATATCGCTTACATGCTTTATAAAAATTATTAGAAACGGAAGAGAGTACCGCAACAGCGTGTTATAGAAAATGTTGAAAAATTTTAAACATTACTGTGCCACTGTAACATCCACCGATGAACGAACGAAGAAGGCGACGCGACGAGGAGAAACGAAAAGAATCATTCGATTCCAGTGAACGTCGGACTCGTTGTTTTTTGGAATGCGCGCGGCTCGAATTGTTTTATTTTGTCCGGAGGAGTATAGATCGCGTGTCCGAGTCGGATAGGCAAGTAATCGCCGGTGGAAAGGGCAACGGTAAATTAACATTTTCGAAGTTCCTTGTACTGTCGTGACGAACCTCGTAAATCGTCGAGCGTGAGGACGATTCAAGTGGATGCGAATTCAGGGACACTCGTATAATTAATCAGTGGCGGACGAAAGTGCACAAAACCTCGCCACTCCAATGTGAAGCACCGGTACGCTCTGGCGCTCTGTGACCTGAAACGACATCGGAGGCGCTCCGGGGATTCTGGTGTCCGTCGGAGAACCAGTTTATACGGCGACGTTAACGAGTGCCAAATTGCCCATCAATATTTAAAATTGATTGCTACACGATCGAAAATTTTGCATACCACTTTTCAGAAACGGGCGGGAGTCACTGTGGGTTTTTTAAACGAATTCCGGGGACTACTTAGATACGCTTTGTTTCATAGTTCGATGGTAATTGCCGCGCGGCGGCGCACAATGGGCAATTCGGACAAAATCGGCGACAAAATCAAAGAACTTTCGATAGAAATGAGATAGAGCGATGAAATTTTTTTTAAATTGAAGCTGAAACTTTGTAGAATATGGAAAAAATAGGGAGATTATGGTACGAACGTTTTTTAACCTTGATAAAATTCGTTAACAAAAGTTTCAGCTACAATTTCAAAAAAATTTCATCGCTCTATCTCATTTCTATCGAAAGTTCTTGGATTTTGTCGCCGATTTCGTCCGAATTGCCCACTGTGCGGGTCCGTAACAAAATGACAGCGTGTTCGCGGCAATTTAATGAACCGGGGTCCGAACTTTTCGTTTTCGAATTTGTACCGCGTCGACGCTGAAAAGCGGATCCAATTGGAAAGTTCAGTTTGAAGCAGCTTTAAATTGATATTTCGTTTGAGAGGAAGTGGACACGCCTGAACAGTTATTATTCAGAATGATTAATACAGTTTATTAATCGCGCGATGCATAATTACCTCGTCGGTGTAATTTCTTCCGCAACGGGCATCGCATCTGGTCACTCTGATGGCGTCATATTCCTCGATGTATCTCGTCCAGGATGCCAGGCATCCTGGCAAAAGTAACCACCAAGGCCACCATTCTACACAAGAATTTAATGAGATTAACATGTGTTTTATAACCGAACGAGCAGCAGCGCGCTCTCTTTCTCGTTCGTGTATTCGATTTTGTTATTTCCCTAATCTCGAATCGCATTCCATTGCGCGCGCGCGCGGCTTTGTCAAGGGAAGTGTCGCTTTCGATTGAGCGATTTCGTGATGTAGAGATGAACGTCGACTTCGAAAATTGCTTCGATTTTTATCGAATGGAGAATGTTAACGATTTCCTCCACGATGCGAATCGAACCAAAAGATTCTTTCATCGATGGAAATGTCACAGCCGGGTAATAGATCTGGTTCTGGATCACGCACTCGACCGGCGTGCTTGAACACTATGCGTGATTAATGCGCTAAACTTTACTGGCACGGTTTCTGCATTGCGTTATAGATTTTCAGCATGCGAGTCGAAACATTAGCCCGTTTGTTTACTATTATACAAATACCCTTCGATTCGCGAGGTCACGATGGCTGCCGATCGCCAAAATAACTGGAAAAATAGTTCGTGACACGCTTTCGAAATAATTACTGCGACATTACCGAACTGATCCCTGCTCAATGAATAATTATTAAATAGCTGCATTATATTAATTGTACGAACAATTTTATGTATTTTGGATCTACAATCCAATTAAAATTCGTCTACAAAAATTGGTATAAACATCCGCAAGAAATATAAACTGTTTCAATATTAAGGAATAAAATTATGTTTTAAGCAGAAACGCTCAAATTTTACTTGGTTTGTTAAGAATTATTTAAATGAATTCGACGTAGAATCACCTTTCCACGATTTTATGGAATTATTGTTCTCCACATCGTGTACTACGGTTCAAGATGAATAATGTAAATTTATTCGAATTTAAATTTGAATTTCGAAGGAATAGAGTAATATTGGCACAACTAAATTGAAACTGAAATATCAATTCATACGTTAGAATTGCGTTTACATAGAAATGCTCGAAAGTAATTCAAGCACCGAGGATCAAATTCAATCATGAATTTAAATATCAGAGGTTAAAGGAATTGATTTACTGACTATATCTGGCAATAGGAAGCAAAAGGAATGTCTAGTGTCGTTGAACTAGCGTCTTATAAGATATTAGATATACGTAGCTTCGATAAATCCCGGCATTTTACGATTCTGTAAAATGTCACTGTAGTTATTAGCCATTAGTGTCATTCAGAACGATAAAAAGATTAGAAGAATTTAAAAATACTGTTACATTATTTTCAACCTATTAAAAATATTGCGTTTAATAGTTTATACATCGCCTAACCCTTAAGCGGACCTTTAAAATGTACTTTAAAAATGTGACGACTCGATAAAATTATATATTTTTATCCAGTATCGATCTCCATCGAAATGACGGATAGAAACGTAGCGAGCTAGTAAAAATATCATCGACACCCACAAATAGTTCTATTATCAACACACTAAATAATGAATTAGGATAAATTCGAGTTGGGTCGCTGATGATCGGGCTAGTTCACTTAAGGGTTAAGGAGATAGTTTCCTGTTGTTTGAGATAGAATGGAGGATAATGGAGCCGTGACTGTACGTACTTTTCAGAATGTCAGATCTTGGAGGATGAACGCGTGATTTGACAGCGCGCAGCCTATGGGCACTAAGCAGAGACATGCCGGGGGTAGCAAAAGACTTCCGCGTCTGTGTGTGTGTTCGCGTGTGTGCCTCGATCTCGATGACAAAGAGGAAACGGGAATCGCCAGCGCCGGAAGCGGGCCTGTCCTCCCAGACGTGATTCCCCTCGGTTCTTCGTCGTCTAAGAAGCGGACAAGAGTGTTTCCTCGCGCGATCGAATTGCACGCGAAACGGCTAAATCAGAGACGGAACGATCGCGGCGAACCGTTCGAACTGGGATCGAGCTTACTTTTCTGCACGGGCCGCTCCTCTCCTGGTTCGCTGGCACTTCTCCTACTACTCCGACCCACGCCATTCGTTTCCACCACCCTGCTGGCTGCTACCCATCTCAATGATCGAATCATTAAGTTCGGAAAGGGTCCTGTCTGCGCACACAGTCAGACTAACTTTAATAATCTACCTGAAAAAATACCCCAAAAACGCAGCTGTCATCTCGAGGAACGCCGACTTCGCTATCGTCTC
Source organism: Lasioglossum leucozonium (assembly GCA_028454225.1). Classification (NCBI taxonomy): domain Eukaryota; kingdom Metazoa; phylum Arthropoda; class Insecta; order Hymenoptera; family Halictidae; genus Lasioglossum; species Lasioglossum leucozonium. Next base: position 11,410,502 of record CM052207.1, read on the forward strand.
TGCCCCTTGAAGAATCTATACGATTATTAGCAGACAGCGGATTGTATCCAGTTATGACAAAAATGCGTAGATGTAAAACGGTGAAAACGTTAGAAGAATTTAAAAATATTGTTATATTATTTTCAACTTTACATTAAGATGAATGAAAATATATTTCTATTTCACTCCAGTCCGGTGCAAATAGATCAATTATTTCAGCACAGTCGCGCTGAAATATCGCTTTTCTTTAAAGCTTGTCGAGCGAGACCAACAAGAGATTTGTAGACTTCACCGCTCTGTCGCTTGTGTCTCTCGAAGAAACTATATTATCAGGCTCGTGTGTAGAAAACGTCCAACAACCAGTCACTTATTTCGAAATAAATCTTATTCGGTAAGATCAGCCAGAAATTTGTTGAACTTTTGCTTCTTGAACAATGTACTTACACTCAACTCCTTTTTTACACAGAAGATATACGGTCTTCCTATAGTAAAATGGAGTATAAACTTAATACTGGTGTTAAACTTAATACTGGTAATTCGTTTCTAGTTAAAATCTCAGTCTACTGTGACCGATTTAAGGTTTACGTCTATTTCACATTGCTGTATAAAAATAAGAAAAATGTATTTATTTATCGTGATACATGCTCAACGAAATAAATCGATTCTTCACGAATGCATCGTTGCACACTTAGTAATTTCCAAAATTAAAAAATGTCGAGTCCGTTTTGACAGGTCCCATAAATCTAGTGTTAAACAAACATTATTTCCGATAGCGTACGATTTTCAGTTTGTGCAACCGTATGTTACGCTGATGTGTCTGATTGGTGGTCCCAGAATAATCGATATAAATAATTGGAAATCTTGAATGTATACTGATAATAGAGGCTGTGAAGGAACGCAGGAAGAAAGGAAGGAACGGTCGAAGAATGAAGTTCTTCGTCGACTGGCACTCGAAGCGCCGGTGGAACAAGGACCGGCATAATGAGCCATACAGAGTTTCGTGTGGTCCGCGAATGTTGCTAAGTAAGGGATTGATTCACGGCCAGTTATAATACCGCCAAACCAAAGCCCTAATAGATTCAGGTCAATGCCACTGCCGTTCTTCGAAGTCGTTCATTATGTGAGAAGAGAGGGCCCCGTTCTCATGCCACACAGGTTGCTTGCAATACCTGCGCGGCAGCCTCGGCCACTAATTCCCAACGAGCGCGTAGATACACTACCAGGCACACACGTATTCGTACGAGCCACTTTTTTATTATTATTATTCATCAACTAAATTGTTTTTCATGTAAACGTTCGTACTCCTGCGTCTATCGATACGGTGAACACCGTGTCACCCTTACGTAAGTGTCGCAATTATCATTAATTTTGAAGAAATTAATCTTTGTAATATACTCGGTGAACCACATTCGATCAGTTTGATGTTTTAATTTTCGTCGCATTAAAATTATTGTATTTTCTGATCAAATAAATTCCATCGTGACACTTTCGTTGTAATTGCATTATTTCTGAACGATTCATCTTTTAAAAAATTATTTAAACTCTAGATTAAGTGCAAACCTGGTCGAGAAGGATTCAGTGCGTACAAGAGGATTCAACGTCATCTTTTCATTATCATGCATTTATGTATAACGTTTCTCAATGACTTTTTGTTAAACATTGAACCGAAGTATATAAATATATTCCTATTGTAAATAAAAAAGTGTACGTTACTGAAACTGTATGATCTAATTTATTCATAGATTGTGGACCTTCACGCAACATAACAATTCTCTGCGTCAATTGCAAGAAGCGAGAGTTCAATAGAAGTTGAAAATATTCTAACAACATTTTTAAGTTGTTTTATATTATGTTAAAATAATTTTCGTTTAAAAGAATGTTTCATCATTACATGTTAAAGATTCAAGCATTTTTCACGGAGCTTGATTTCAGTCGACAAACGAATGTACTAATGATGGTTGAAGTTTTATAATTTTTTAATTGGGTCCGGTAAAACAGTCGCTGCGTGTCGTTAAGGGATTCTGCAAAGGGTTTTGCACACGGGTAATCACATTGTTCGCGTGGTTGTTCTTTTCGAGAACACAGGCCAGCAAGTGGCTATATTAACAGATGGAATATGGAAAGAAACGACACAATCGTTTCAATATTTCAGGTGGTCGTGTTAGGTGAATCAGTTCGTATATAACAGTCAACAAGTGACACTGCGATGGACGGTGCCTCCTTCGTAGCTTTTAACCTAGTGGCATCGTAGGAGAATTCTTCATCGTTGATGAGAAATCCAGGCAACAAACTCTTTATGGGAACTTTATCTTGCAGGATAAAGTCACACATGTTCACTATCGTGTGAATATTTTCAGCCGATGATTAACTACAATAATACGTGAAACCAAACGTAGCCATACAAATATATTTCTCACTTTTTATTTCAATTTTATGAAAGTTATGTGTATATCCAGCCTTGTGCATTCTACAGGGTGTTCACCACAAAATGTTGTACATCCTTGAAAAGAGCGGATGGATTTCGGCTCGGCCAATACCAATGCCACGCTCAGCGGGAGCCGTTGTAACCGCGTTCTCATTGGTCCGCGTTTTTCGTTAATAACTCTTTAACAAAGTCACGGAGAACATTTCTGCAAAGGAGAAAGTTACTTCAAATGACCTCGGGTATCGCTTCTTGCAAGAAAGTACGACAGTTTTGGGTCAACCTGTATACCCACAGAAGTTACGAAGAGTTAGAATCAATTAATTACGATTGTAATGATTAATACAATTCAAATCGCAGCTACTCTTGTAAACTTTATATTTGTTTTTGAAAACACATTTTTCATGCTTTCACCAATCATCGTTTGGTATGTCAAAGAATAAGAATAACAATAATATTGGTAAAAGATTTTCAGGATAGCAGGGGCTGAGATGAAATATTTCCCTGGGGGTGTCGTCCCAGACTGCGTGGCATCTAGAACGTCTCTCGTATTTCACGGAACTCCGTTTCCTGTTAAGCACGCGTTCGAATTACACCGACGAACAACTTGTTTCCCAGGCAGACGCGGTATTCCAGCCAAAAATCAGCTGAAAAAGGAAGCTAAACAATAGCCGTGACTAACTGGAGGGTGTAAGACCCTCCAGAGAGGAAGCTCTAAGATGCGAGGGGTGTTGCCCTCCGGCTACTTTCACGCTCCACATTTCTCTTTTCCCCTGTTTACTTAGGTAGACTCGAGACTGATTTATGATAATGATCAGTCGTTGATAGAATAATCGAATAATCTAATCTGATCGAATAATTCCACGATAAGAGATCGTGTGGTCACTCGAGACGAAAATTAGATTTAATCCAATCCCTTAAGGAGTTACATACCATTAAATTTAAAGGGTTGAAAAAGAAATTCAATCATTTATTCATATGTAAAATTATGTTTCTTTAAAGACCAATACGTTCGAAAATAAGATTTAATTCAATCTCACGGCAGAGAAATCTAAGGTGTGTTGCAAAACCATTAATTATTCGAAAACTTGTAGATTTTTCTTTGAATTCGATATTTTAGTGCCTCCAGCCATTTCCAAAATGTAACGTTTGTACAGAATTATGCGTAGTAAATTGCAACTCTTAAATCAATATTAAAACTCGATCAGAGTGAGATGGTGAAATATAAATTCTACTCTTACGGAATAAATACGTCAGTTAATATTTTCCCACCAGTAATTAAGATTTGTTTGGACAAGATGAATCTCGGATGAATTTCAGAAAAACGTTCGTGTGCCCCCTCGCCTTCCTCCCACAACTCGGTCGTTCTCCAACCACACATCTACCCCGATTTCTAACAGCCTATCGGAGTGCTTTAACAGTCTGCTTGTTTGACATTTCCGAGTTAGTGCTAAGACGGTTCACAAGTAGTGCTCGATCTGACGGTAGTGTTCCCTTTAACGTGCTCAGCGGTTGCAAAATTATAAAAAGTGAAAGAAGTTGTCAGGAAATAAGAAACGCGGAAGAAAAGTAAGTTTTTAAACTTGAGTTATCTCAATTATCCTTTAGTGTCAGTTACTGACAATAGTGCGCATCGATGTTCTACAATTATTATAATAATAATCTATGAACAAATAATGCTGTACATATGATTACTTTATTACGAATAGTGTGCACTAATGTTCCATAATGACGAATAATCCAGAAACAAATCGTGTGAAAGGCGATTCAGTATTTTCTGAAACTTCACGATTGACATGCCTTAGGACTATTCTGCTCATAATTTTTCAAACTTGTCAGTTTTCATTACTCTCCAGACATCGATTAAATGCGTGAATTGCGAATTTTTCCTCTTGTACACGCCATATTGAATTCAGCATTAATTTCCAGCATACGTTTCAGTTAAGTAATCTTGACAGATCGTGTTATCTCAAAGCCGAATAAATGATTACTTTACGACATTTATAACTAATTGCAATAGCTAATCTTGTGAAAGTATGCTATTGAAAGATGAACAACTTTTTTTTTACAAAAACCTGATGTGCTTCGTCACCGTTAAATTGCGGAGTGCAACAAATAATTCTTTTAGCGTTTCTCTTATTCATTTTTGTAATTGAAACAAACGTTTTGCTCTTTTTTTTGTAAGAAAATTATTTCGATAAGACTATATTTGATATGCCGTGAACATTTGATGTCTCGTAAAGTCTCTGCGTTGATATCAGCTGATGCGTAAATGGGAGTTCGCAGAGAAATTGTTTTAGCTCGTCTTGGGTCTCAGAAATTTGCAAATTCTTGGTGGAATTAGAGGGTCTATAGCTAAGAAGCAACTTGTACGTTTCTCTTTGATAGACGTTGAATAACAGTTCCTTCCGTTCTAGACAACATGGAGCAGCCAGAAGAAGTATCTTTGGAGAATACCTTAGAAACTACACTTCCCGCCCCACCGTACCTGCAACTGAATTTCCAGAGTGCTTGTTGTCCTGGGAACTGGAAGTTCTGGAATAATATATCGAATCTTTGCAATATGTCGACGTCGATGAATAGCACCGGGGAAATTAATTTGGCTTCGCCTTATGCTGCAAATGCTCCCCCGCATTCCGGCTTCGAGCAGAACAATGATCGGACGTACAGGTAAACGTAGTACACGAACTGAGATTGGGATGCAGTGTCTTCGAATAGTGGTACTAAGAATGTCCCAAAAATCTCGGAAAACCTTGAGAAGGATGATTCCCGAGATCATTTGAAGCAAATTTTTCCAAAGCTAAAATGTTCTCCGCGGTTTTGTTAAGGAGTTATTAACAGGCAACACGGGACTCGAGTAGCGCTGTTTTCTTCTATTTTTAAATAACAAGCAATATGTTCCCTATGGACATTATCCACACGTGTGTCCGACTCCAAACTCATATTTTGCGTAATGAAAGTTAAATTAGTTTTACATGCGACGCGGTGTTCTGTAAACTTGAAACACGTAGTGCAAAATATTTCAGGAATATCATAATCTATCACTTTTCTCTGCTGATATTCATATTTCATATAAAGAAAAAAATCACGATAATAGTGTAATATTTAAAGAGCTTGAATGTCAATTCGCCATTAATTAGGACGAGATTAATACTTTTTGCAGGTAATAATTATTGTAAAACGTGATGTCAAAATATATTGTCTGTTACGATATTCGTGGTATAAGGGAGTAGGAAGTTTTAATCCTATTACTGGTGTCGTAAATTATTTTATAAACGCAACTCGATGTTTACAACTAAAACAGCTTACGGTGATACGAACGAAATTTTCGTGGATTTTATGCATTTATGACTAAACTGAATATGCAAAACACAAAACCGCGAAGAATATTACATGAATTTAAGCATAGTGGTATTTTTTATTACTGACATATTAAACTTATCAAAAGAGGAGACACATTTTACATTATGACAGATTTAAAAGATTTTTATTTTGCAATAAAGATTTACAGCCGAGAAATGACTATTTCAATGATTTGTTTCATTAATCTTTCCTTGTATACGATAAGGTGGGAGCAATATTATAACGAAAATACTGAAAAAGAGGATGCTCATTATCTGGACAAAGACCAGGACATTATTTGCGAAAAAAACTCAAGACCGTGAAATCACCACCACGATGTTTCGTGCCTGGGAGGTTCCATTTCTTCAAAATACTGTGCAGAACACTGGAGATGATGCTAAATGTCACTTGTGGCAATATTCGCAGAGCGCGACCAGCATCGGTGACGAAAGAACGCTGTTATTAGGTAGTATGTTGGTAATTAACTTCTAATAGCCTCATTTGATGTCTTTACTGTCGCCAATATGGTTACAATGAAGCCCATGCTAGTCTAAACATTTTTCTAGTCCAGAACTGCTTTTCTAGTCCAGAGAGAAGTTATAGAAAATTATTATACACCGATGTCTCCCAATAAAAGCATGTTTAAATAGAACTGAATTATTAACTAAATAGAAAAATAACTGTGAAATATGAAGAAATGTTTTTAACATTAACAATAGTTATCCCTTAGTTTTATTTCGACAGAATGTAACTTTCATTCGTGATTCCTAGCAGGAGTTTTCGTTGAATAAAATTTTGACAGTTATTGACCATTGAAATCGTGTAACGAAGCCTCTGTTGATTGACGTCAGTCAGCAATTATGGTTGTGATAGCGGCACGGAAGCAAAGCTAAGAGCCCGAGCTGCGATCCGACCATGTTCTCTACATTATCGCAGATCATCCTACGATTCCAGCAACTTCCATTACGCGAGCGGCACGTTTGTCAGCAACCACGGCTGCAACTTGTCAATGACGCATCGAATATGATGCCGCCATAAACAAAACGGCACTGCACGAAAGTTATTACTTTCGTAAAAAACGAACCAAATTTCCTTTCTACTGTACTATTTTTATTCAGAGTTGGACCCAAAAATTATTTGAACTGATACTTGATCTGAAAATGATTTTAGCTGAAAATTAATGTTGCGTTGCGAATGCGGAGCCCACAAGCTTTAAAATGAGCCATACGTTTTTGTTGCTGCATTATTTCTTTAATGAAATTATCAGAGTTTAAATTTTTCAAAAATCGGAAAGACAAAATTCTGAAGATTATCAATATTCAACTATACCTGAGTTGTGTCAATCGAGATCAAGAGACCTAAAACAACAAAAGGATGGTCCAATTCTAAGATCGTAATACCAATATAAACTGAGATTATGATTCATCATTCCTTTTAGAGTGGTAGGCTCCTACTGGTAAATGGCGGCTCTTAGCTTTCCCCAAAGAAAAAAAGTCTAACGGCATCTGATTCGATGAACGCGTTGACGATGATGCACCCATAAATGCTTCTTGCACTTAAGGAAAAAAAATTTTCACTTATTCTAAACAATTATACAATTGTTTTAACTGTCCATGAAGATCGTGATACACCTGGATTTCTTTTTACACCGTTTTTACAGTTAAAAGTATATAAAGTTAAAAAACCATTTAAACGAAAGTAAAATGTGTTAACAACGATATAAAAATTAGTCACGTAAAAAACGATCCAGTTTTATATTATATTCAATTAAGTCTAAAATGTGATGTTAAGTAATTAAGAAAAAAAATTGTTTGATTTCAGAAGCAGGGAAAAGATTAACCAACGAGAAACCTCGAAAGGAGAGGACCGCATTTACGAAACAACAGATTCAGCATCTGGAGTATGAATTCGCACACAGCAATTATCTGACACGATTGCGTCGATATGAAATCGCAGTCGCGTTGGATTTAACAGAACGTCAGGTGAATCAATGCGAGAATACCCCAAAATTAATTATCCAGTCTAGACTCGATTTACCAGGATTCACAGACAGGATTGACATTCCAGAAACATAGAAGCACGATTAATTTTTGTTTTATATTATTGTGCATTTTTTAGGTGAAGGTTTGGTTCCAAAATAGACGAATGAAATGGAAGAGGACGAAAGGCGGTGCAGGAAATAATCAAGAAAAAGTGGTTTCCTGACCAACTATTTTTATTCAAATTTGAGAAAGCTTATATTACCGTATCACTGTAAATAGTATTTTATACAAAAAGATTATGTTTAATGTGTCTATAATACTTTAGTTCAAGTTCTGCGCTGTAATTATGTACTATTAACATTAAAGGTATTTATGCAATTTTTATGCTTTTGAGTCGCTCGGTACAAATGTGAGATCGATGCCCTTATCCTTTAATTTTTGTTCTAGAGCAGACAATTTGGCTTGTGTACTCTGCACAAAACTTTTATGTTTCCTAGTACTTGTGTTTTTTAATCTATTTGTTGTATTTCTATTTACTAGTTTTGGATAAACTTCCGCCGTCCATGGAGTTCCAGCAAAGAAGCGTGTATGTTGCTTCTCTGGTGGAATATACGTAGCTAAACGATATAAAATTTTATTTGACTTTGATTTACCATAAATGAAGTAATACTTATTTATATAGAATGCTAAATAAATCTTCATACTACACCTTTCAGTAGTCTATCACACATTAGATAGTTATTCATAGTATCTGCAGCTATTTTTGCTACGTCTGAATGTTCAAATTCAACGTACCCATAACCACGACTTTTACCAGTCTAGAATACAAAATTCCAATTTCTATTTGTTTCATTATCATTGCATTTCGACTATTATTTCAGCATTTCTACATTAGCATTAGTTAGTTACATAAAAGTATTTGCGATGCCCTTGAAAGTGTAAATCTATTGATGTTAGTAAATTTATTTCATGTAGATTTTCGGAAATATTATCATTGGCAACAAAATTAATGGGCTTAATAAAGCTTTCTACAAAATTTTAAAAATTCACTTACATTTTTCGACCTAGAAACTCGTACTCTGGTTACTCTTCCAAATTGGTTAAAATACTCTTGCATTTGCTCTTCGTAAAAGCCATGAGGAATATGACCCACGTATACGATACCTCTTGTACGTTTTCTTTTTGTTTGTATTATTTTCTTTGTTGATGTACGTCTACGTGATTTAACTCGTAATGTTGATACCTTATTCGCAGAGTCTGCAGTTTTGTCCTGCGGAATTAAATACAGTTTTCGTCAAATTTCATAATGTATAGGTTATACTTTTACACGTGATAACTAACCTCCAAAACTTTTTTGACATTCTTCAACGCTTTCGATACAGTCGATTCTCCCTCGATATCCGATGATTTGCGTTTGACTTTTATAGCTTTCTTTAGAGGTGGAACTCTTACTGCGTTCGCTTTCTTTTTTTAATTTCATTTTTGTGAAATTTCTGGTTCGGTAAACAGAGTGAAACAGAATCAGGCGAAAACAAAATATGCAAACTTCAATGGAGTATGTAGTACGCACGAATCATCGATAGATGGCACTGAATTACTATTATGGAGAAATGGCCTAAGATGTTATTAATAAAAAAAAAAGTTCGATTTTCCTTCTTCTTTTTTGTTAATTCGTTTTCTTCATTAATTTTTATCGTTGTTGTGCCATACATGTTGCGGCATAATAATGTAAACTTATTTTTATGAAGCGTTTACAGTAATTTAAATCCTGTAACAGTTTTTCTAAATGCGTTTACATCAAATAACTTTAAAGAATGTACTAACCACTGTTAAAAATAATGAATTGGTTCGTAATCAGTTCGTTCGAGTTAGGTTTCTCTTTTACACAGTTCAAGAAAAAGGTTCTAAGCTTTTAATGGAAAAAAAAGCTCACATGTTACCTATACCTTTTGCCCTGACCCTTTTCCTAGAGAGCTGAAAGGATTTTTTGAAAATTTCCACGTGGAAAAAACGGAGTGACAGCTCGAAGACCCCGAGCGATTTTCTCCTCTATTTCCCCACAGAGACGCAGGAAACCAACTCACTTTATCCCCGTTAAATTCTGTCGATTCTATCGATTATCGATTTATCTTCCTCATACTTTTATTAGATTAATACGGCTTTTTCTACTTATACTAAGGTTGTTATTTGTTGCAAAAAGTAAATATGTATAAGTAAAACAAATATGTACCATTCTTATTCATTCGTGAAATTTAGAATACGGATTGAGAACGAATGAAAAAAAACAATTTAGAAAAATGGATTATGTGCAAGCAGACGAATAAATAAAATTCTTTGTTTGAGAGCCTTTTTGACTTCGTGTAACCGACTGGCCAGCATTTAGCCTTCCCTTTATATAAACAGTTGCCGATAACAATGCCCAGCGCGAGGAATTTCCGAAAACAATATTCAACGGAATGCGTGAAAAGCACGCTTAAAAACAGGAACAGAGTTGTCAGATTAAATCTTTTCTCCCCACTCTACCATCCCCTACTACCACGCTATTTCCCCGCGCTTCCGCCGTGGCCCGGTCACGTGACGCGTTCCATCTCTGTCGCGCACGTGTCAGAATGTCACGTGGCTAATCCGGTACTGGCAGAGAAAGGGTCACTTTCTCCCCTCGATTCGAGTCAATTCCCCTGATCTGGCGACTCTGAACAGAACTGCCTGACAGAGCCACACTTAGAGTAGTAGGACATCACCGGTTGGAGTGATAATAGTTAATACAGTGGATCAAAATCGTTAACTGATAATTTCGTGATAGAAAAATTGTGCAACAATAAACCTGGGTCAATTCTTTCCTAGGACATTTGTGCAAAGATGCCAGTACTCTTTTCACTCGAAGCTCAATGAATCGATCAGAAAAAATTGTAGATCAAGTTTTGAGTATCCGTTGTCAAGAGGACACTTCGATCTTTCAATTTTCGATCGTTTCACTCACGAGATAAATGTTTCACTCTTTTTACGAACGTTTCAAGTTGTAACATTTTCAGAATCACGAAAAAATATTTTACAATTGAGTAAAAATCGATATCGGAAGTACAAGCTTCGAGCTTTGAAAATAAGTCCAGGTTTATTCTGATGCTATCTGTTTCAACGGAATGAGCACGTTCAAATATAATTTTTTGATCCACTATAGTTTTTACGAAAAAAATTCCAAGAAAGGACGTTGAAAATCAGAACACGTTTAACGCGTTCTTAGAAAGTGACTGCTCACAGTGGTTCCGTAAAGTGGAGTTTTATCGGCGGGTATGAATTTCGCTGTGCCCGCGATAATAAACAAGGGTGGTTAATTTCGGCAAGGTTTCGGTGTTAATTCACTGTATCAACTGACGCTTCTAACTACGCGAAAGGGATGGGAACGGAGGGGAGCCGAATAGGTGTTAGGAGGGAAACTGCGAGAGCGCAAGTCATCGCGCACGTATCTTTGAATGAATGCGATTTCAAAGCTTCAGTATCTCCGTCGACGCTCTACCGCACGGTGGATCCTACGACTTAAGTTAACGATCTTTAAACCGAACAATTAGGGTAGTTCGCGGTCACTTGTCAGACCGGTGAACGATTGTGCGCGTCCGTTTCGAAAGTTATAGGAACGCTCCGCGTGAACGCGTCCGACGGCAATCAATTCGAATAGTTAACGCACGAAGGGAGACGAATTTTTCCTTTAAAAATATATATCACGATATTCGTACGCACTTCGCCTCGGTACATCCGGAAATGTTTAGAATTACTTTCCCCGGTTGAGGATACGCAAATATTTCATTGAAGTCCGCCAGATCGAAATTCAAATTTCTACGGTAAAATTGGAATTTAATACAGCCAGCTCGAATCGGGAAAGTTAATGTGAAATCGATGTTTCAATATTTATAATTTTTGTTGCATTTTTATTTCATGCTTTTCGTAATTGAAAATTGGTTTCTAACCATCTCCGGATATCAGTTTTGCGGGCAAATCCTTTGGACGTCTCAAAGTTTCCTTAGCTGTCAGATCTTTTCGGTGAGATTGACTCTTTTCTTATGCTCGCACTTTCATATTCAAATACGATATGTGGCAGCTGTATTAAGATAACAATGGTTAACTGGAAATTCAGACATGTCGGACCAGATTTAAATAGAAATTTCTACGATTGTACGTGAATTTCAATTCTTCTAAACTCAAGTTTATTTTTCAACGATTATCCGTTCCAACTGTGTAAAGAAATATCTGCACAATAAATATTTGTATTTATTAAACATCCGATATTAAATCTACGCGTTGCTCAATGTGCTGTTTAAAAAAGTTATCCTACGGTAAAATATGTGTCGGTTGCACTGAAAATATATATTGTATATTTTAAATAGTAGAAACAATACCTCTTATATCATTTTCAATCTGTAGCAAATACGCCCCGTTAGTTTCCCGAAACTTCGAGTAATTGCGATAGTTCTTGAAGCCCTCGATTACAATTTCAGTTGTTTCTATTAATTGTTACTACAATAGTAAAATTAACGGAGTTTATGTTGGATTTATTAAAATTGTTAAAGTACGAAATCAATTTTTAATTGACACCTGTTTCTTGGAACTGACGCAGACAATTTTCACTAGAACCGTTTAATGCGATAATGGTGCAAGTCAAGCAATAAACATAAGAAACACATATTTTCCATTTATCCGACACCATAGAATTATCCTTCTCGCATTGTGCCGTTGATACCATAGTGCGCAGTATATTTCAATTTCGTCGACGAACGAACGCGAATAAAGTTGGTAAAAACCAGGGAGAATTTACTGTTGTGCGTGGAGAGAGGACATCGTCCGATCGAGTACCTACAGCTATCTTATGGTGCGTTTAGGTCAAATGAACGAACGCTCGTCCGGCCTCCACTTCGGCGACTATTGAAATTCAAATGAGCCTATGCTCGTTCTAGTATTCGCCGAACATTCGGAATGCTCAAAGAATGCTTACTCAACAAATGCTACGTTAGCCGAATGTTCAGCCAAATACATAACTTAGACAGCGAATACGGCGATACAGTACCAAGGGAGGCTTCTGGTGTAACGGTCGTGAACGCAAGTGATTTTTAAGAATTTTTTCTCAAAACGACTATTGGACATATGGGATTGGACCTTTCGGATATAAAAACAGATAGTGTTGAAGTGCAAGAAGTTTTTTTTTATTGTTGAATAGTTCTTATTCCAGAAAACTACTTACCATTATTCTAGGAAAAATTGTTAAAAATTGTTCTCACTGCCGTTACACGAGAAACCACCCTTAATACAGTAATACGATGTTTGGTCTAAACGCACCATTAGGGAGAGATCAATTTTTCTGTGAAAGCTGTGGGAGACGCTCCTCGCAAATATGGACAATCAGACGTTGTACGGCATGTACAATTGCAGTGTGACGATACTCGGACTGAATCTCAGTTTTTTGTTAATGTTAAATGACACCGAGCTACAAACGGTAGTGGATGATACCATCGGCAGTTCGTCACAATCTGGCGTTTTAAAGAACGAGTTTTCGGATTGTAAGATTCATTTTCAAGAGCGCCCATTCGATCTACCCTGGTGGCAGGAGCTGGCGTGGTCTCTCGTGTTCGCCGTGATGCTGCTGATGGCGACAGGAGGAAATGTAATTGTCATTTGGATTGTACTCGGTAAGATTTATCAATTGTTTCTCCACCAGCTGATCTCACTTTAACAGCATTTTTCTAACGAAAACAAATTCACATTGCACAAGATGCCTTGTTCCCGTGTCATAGTTTTCATATTATCTTTACCAATCGATTGGCATAAAATTCTGAAAAGAATTATCGTTTAATATCTTTGTCTTCTTCTCATTCGAATGTCGCGCTTACAGTCACTTACACTTTTGTAAAAGGTATACAGTGGCTCCAACAACTATGTGAACACTAAACACACATTTAAAAGATAACTTTGACTCGTTTCGACTTGTAATCCTAGTTCGCGACTGACTTTACCAGAGTCACCAGATTTACACTTACGTGCCCACTTTACCGTTCCCCTTCTACGACACTATTCCCCACGCTTCCGCCGCGGTCCGGTCACGTGACTAATCCGGTACTGGCAGAAAGAGAGAGAGGGAGGGTAAGTTTTTTCCCCTCGATTCGTGCTCCCTCCCCTCATCTAGCCACTCCGGAATTCACAACGAAGAGCACACGAATGGGGAAACTTCGTGGGGATGAAAACACTCCTATTGTTAGTCGTAAAACATTAAATACATCAAAGAGACACTAAAGGGACTCTCGAAAATGGCATCGTCCAAAATCGAACGCAACCGAAACTCGAGCCGGCTACAAAATAAGCACGTTTCAACAATGAAATAGAAAACCGGTCATTTGATCAAGGTAGATTTAACGTTAACCTACCTTGATCAAATGAGAATCATTTAACCCAGTAAATTTCGTTGCAAGAAAAAGAGTTTTAAAAATCCACCTACAGGAATATTCTAATATGGATAAAGAAGGAAATTAATTTTTTACAGCTAAATTATATGTAGGCAAATACTAACATTGTTCAGTTTCAACAAAAGTTCAGTTCCAGATATTACCGGTGAAGATGAATTTAAAATTTTAATCTGGTTCAAAGAGATACCACGTTGGAGAATGTTCCACAAACTGTTAAAACGGGTCCGAACATAAAGAACAGTATTAGAGTTTAATATAGACTCCGTGGATATTTAAAAGTATAATACGTACACCGGTTTCATTTCCCGGTAATCTCGGTGTTATCCGGAACCAATAATACGAATAATTTATTAATACCCGTTGCGAAATATTAATTTCTGCGAGATTTTTATTAATCCTGACACGTGCTGTCGCGAGTGCATTTTCTGAAAATACGGTACCGAAAATATTTATAGCATAATTTTCATACAAATGTGGTATATTAATCAATTCGTAACTAATTTGTTGTAAGCAAACCAACTAACACGTTCAAAATTCAAGAGATGCGCTAAATGTTTCCAGTGCCGTGTGGAACGGACAGATATGCATGGCAAATAGATTCTGTTCATCAACGGACATCCTCACATTCTGATTAGCAATTATTTACATTATTCATCCATACGTCCCCAGCTGCCATACTAATATCGCGTTGAATTATATTCTGTTAGAAAAAACTGTAACCGGAGGGAAAGATATGGATTTTCTTCGCCTATTTCCTTTTATTACACCGGGAATAATGAACTACGGGATCATATTTTACCTTACGTTACTTTACAAAGATGCGAAATGTGAAGGTGCAACAGACCGTAATTGCAATTTACAAAATAATTGATTCCTGATATTCTGTTGTTTTACGGGTGGCGAAATGTGTATTTAATGGGAAAATGATGAACTGTTTATTTTATTCACGACAAAGATGAATAGCTGCAATTTAAAACACTAGAGGGAAATTACGATTTACTATGATTGTCAAGGAAGAAAGTATTCCCTAAGTGGCAGCTGTTTCGTATAACAGATGGAGAGAATTTTTATTTTTTAAAATAGAGATCTGCAGTCCGTGCCTTTCCAGGCAAAAAGATGTTAACGAAGTTTCGCGCTACCTATTTTTTTCGCGTGTAATAATGAAACTGGCCAATATAAAATCAGTTTCGCTTGAAAATAACTGTGGATTGAAACAAGGTAAAATTAAGATATGCCTCGGAAACAAGCGTGCTCGAGTTGCAAATGAAATTCCATTCAGATCAGTTTAAAAAACGCATCGTGTTAACGAATCGATTCAAAAGCGACATACATACCTATTCCGTTTTACTTTTCGCAAAACACGATACCGATGACGGAAATGTTAAATTTTCACTAATTGAATGCAGTCATATATATATTAGCTCAGCTATTATATGGAATACTACAACGTTCTAATTATCTGCACGTCAATTGAACTTGGGCCTCTAATTAGGTTTTAATATTCGATCGGCAATTTCGTTGGTGGTTATATAATTAATAGATTAATCGTCCCAGCCGTAACCCTTAATATACCAAGAATGTTATATAATGTATTTGATTAAACGTCTAAGAAGATAAATTCTGGGAATTATCGAATAGAGTTTGTAACAAGATCGTATTTAATGAAGAAACTGTGTTAGCAATACATAGTAACAAAATTTTGTTATTTACAATTATTTTTGCGACGTCTTTCTGATTAAAATGAAATCAAACGCGATAGTTTCTAAAGGGTTAAATTTAAAGATTTTTTGTTCAGCTGCCGCAATGAGTATGTGAAGTTTGATTTTAAAAAGATGGGAGATCCGAGAACTTCGATTTTGAACTTTCTCGGATGTTCGACAGAAAACGTGTTAACGTAAAGCCGTAGAGTCTACGCTAACGAAATAATGGGACTACGTACACAGGGTGGCAGAAGTAAATTTAAAGCTTTTCCGGCAACCCCGTGTTATTAGATCAAAGTATCAGACCGAAGACGAGAGATAGAGGAAAATCAATTTTACGGTTTCTATTCGACGAGAATGTTTCTCTTTTAAATTTCATTGTCCGAGTGCAATTTTTGTCAATATCTCTGCACTTGGTCATCGAGCACTTTATATTTTCATCGAATGAGGTAACACACAATGAACGACGAACTTGTTGCACGGGTTATCAGCTGATGAGCTGCGTCAAATAACGTGGAGCTCGTGTATGAAATTGTATACTTACATAAGTGACGGAGTAAATTGGAAGTGATCAAAATTTAATCAATTTCCAAGTATTACAAGATAATTTTCCGTGTTTTTCTTTTTGACGTAAAATGTCGCTTTAAATCGCTACATTAAACCATTGAATTTCTTTCAAATTCCGAGTTGATTAATTAAATCGTTAATGCGGTTGGATTACATTTTTCAACACGTCGCCGTACCAACCGAAGGTCAGGTAATTTGCGACGAAAACTTTTCAAACATCGATCGAGGCACCTTGAGGAGTACAAACGATTTTCCGGAGGAGAAAACGTGGAAGATGTTATATGTATATTCGCTCAGGCAAAAGCGTCAGAGACTCTTAGACATTCGTGAAAAGCATAATCTTCAGAATCGCTTTGAAAGTTTGCTGTATGGTATACGACGACATTACGTCTCAGAAGAGAAAATCAATTTTGTGTTAATAACAGAGTCACTACCAGCATTTGTGATGAAAAATACATACTGGACTCACCACACTTCATTGTTTCTAGTAAAAATAAATTACGTGAGAAATTTTCTGGAACAGTTGTCACAGTATCGAATAAATTTGTATCACGAAAGCAACGGTAAATATTTGTCTTCTATTTTGTACCTTTAAACGTTTGTGTAACCAGGCTTTATGGTCGCATGGGGAGATGCGATACGCGGTACGTGAATGTTGGAAATTTTATTCTAGATTAAGATTTGTACGTAAGATCCACCCTTCGCAGAGGTCCTGTTAAGTGGCAGTGTCGATACGCGATAAGTAGATAGCGGATTTTATGAATTTATGAGAAAAATTAATAGATGTAATTTAAAAGAGTAAAAACATTGGAAGAATCTAAACATATTGCTATACATATTATTATCTATTCGCTTCTTCTCATTTACTGTTTAATTATGAAGCAATCCACCGTTATGTTTGATTTCGCTCAAAAAGGCTGATTCGATTGTAGCATTAGCGAGGATTTGATGAACCGTTGAGTACCCTCGCGATTGATCTGATTTCTTTCAATTATCAATTCTCGATAATGTGAAACAGATCTTAATTCTTCGGAATAGTAGCTGAACTATTACCTTCGCTGCACGAACTAGCTAAATGCACGAACAAGCTAAATGGAATTACCTTTTTCTTGAGAATTGAATGAGCACAGTCCATGGCGTGCCCTCAGGCTTTCGTCTATAGCTTCGTTGTAAAATAAAAAGGGCGAAACCATTACAAGCAGGATTAATTGTATCGTTTCTTTTAATTGGTTCATATAGTTAAAGCATCGAGGTCCGCTGGACCCTTCTGGATGTCCAAGGATGTTAAAGGATGTTCTCTCTTGAGCATTTCTCGGCTAAACGGATTATCTAAACAGCGAAACTTGCTCGTCCGTATTGCAAATGTCATATCGCAGTTTTTCGTTTTTCGAACTTTCTCTTTTTAATTGAAGAAGACGCGACGTCTTGGACCATAGTGGATCGAGTTCTTAAAACTATACTTGCCTATTTAGCAATCAATGAAAATCAATTCGAAACTTTTAGACCTGTCGAATAATCCGTGTTACATTTATTGTTTCCATATCTCAAAAGTCTATTTTGCAATAATTCGAATGAAGGTATTATTTCTTTTTCATAAAAATTCCAGAGGTACATTTCTTGTACGCAACACATAAGACCGAAGAGAATATTTCCAGACTCAAAAGATGCAACTCCTTATTTCCAGCTCTGAAATTATTGTGTCTTACGCATTGAAAAGTATAGACTCCAGTAACTATTGTACGTAGGTACTTTCATGTTCTTTGCATAATATTATGGATATTTTTACTCTTTTCATGTTACAATATATTACAAAATTTTTCTAGCAAGGTCCTTTACTTCCTTTTTTCTCAAGTAATCTTTTTATAACAATGTCTCATGGATTCGAGCAACATGCTTGGCATTGCGAACTGTGTAAGAAAACTCCGAATAAACGTATTACATCTTATTATAATGTCTAATAAATAAAAATGTAGCAGAAAGCTAAAGAGGCATTGGATATTTAACTGTCGCGCGTAAAGAATCGTGGAAAAAGCATATTGTGCGTGGACTCTGAAATAACAATAACCGCACGGTACTAGAAGTTCATAAATTCCCCGTCAGTTTTTATTTGCAGGAGTTATTGCACGGCAGTTTACTTTTTTCAATTATTGGTAGGCAATTTTTTAATAAATTGTGCAGCGTCAGATCCAGGACGACGAGGGACTTAATCATCTTTTATTATAGTAGATAATTATTTTCTAATTATTTTAACCGATCGAAGAGAAATGTCATTATTAGACTGTGGATCATTATGCAAAATAAAAGTTAATACAAATTAAAAGAAAATGCTTTTCCCCATTTATAAATTTTAATAAGTGGAAAATAATACAACATCATTAAATTCTTTTAATATCTTTAATACATAACATCCGCAGTCTAGCCATCATTTTGACTTTATTCTTACTATTAATTAATTCTTCTCTACGTATTGAAAAACTTCGTTAAAATACTGTGTAGATCTGGAGATGAAATAAAATGAATAAATAAATATTATATTATTATAACAATAGGAATGATTAATGATCGTAGAATTTGAAAATTTGGCTACGAATCTGTTACAAGTTACGAAACGTCATGAATCAAGGCGATTACACTGGATCTCGCGAAGAGCGAACACGAGCATGTCATTTTGATAAAGACAAGTTGCCGAAACTTATCCCTGTGTCTCTTCGGAAGACATCACTCCAGATTTGCACAGTGTGTACGTGTCTGAGCATAATGTTAATTAACGAACACTATTCCAGCTCACCGACAAATGCGCACTGTTACCAATTACTTCCTAGTCAATCTGTCTGTGGCTGATCTAATGACGTCATTGCTGAACTGCGCTTTCAACTTCACTTTTCTGCTCAACTCCGACTGGCAATTTGGCGCTGTGTACTGCACAATTAATAATTTTGTTTCCTTCATGACCATTGCCTCGAGCGTATTTACTCTGGTCGTTATCTCCTTTGACAGGTAAGTACCGTTCAATTTCTTTGTAATCTTGGTCCGCGCTGGAGGGTATTTTTTATTGATTTTTTACATTTTATCGGTAATTTTTATTGGAAGCGAATCAGAGTATTAAAAGTGGAAATGAATGAACCATTAAATCATTATATAAATTATTTAGATTATTTTATGTATAAGTGATTTTCCAAAGATACGCGGTTAATTTTCGACTAATTAATTTTCGCGGATAATTTTGAGTATGAAGGAATCATAACAAGGTCTGAAACATACTGCATTTAATGGACATCCATTTATCGCTAACAATGAACGTCCGGGGCACGTGTTTCTATAAAACGAATCGCTAGAACAATTCATCCAAGAAGTATACTGGGTTCAGTGTAGCAGGCAGGATGCTGATTACTTGTCATTTCCATACTCTGCTCTAGTTCCATCGGTTTTCTTCAAGGGCGAGCTGCTAACTTTACGAAATGTGTATTCAGAACAATATATACAATTTCAGAAGAAAGAGCTTCCTCAAGCGTTAATAACGAAATTACATAAATTAAAGTACTTTAGTAGGTTTTGTATTGCAAGTGTTGCTACTGAAAACGAAATTCCCACGTTACTGCCAGGAACGATAAAACGAGCTTAAGGTGACGCATAAAGCACCCGAGTACGGCGTAACTTTCGTCTCTTCTTCATCGAATCGCATCATTAAATCGTGTCAATGTGCTCGATCGTCAAAATTTATTTTATTAGCTCTATTATTGAAACTTTTTTATTCTGCAGTATCAGGCGGCGTGGTTCGAGCAACCTGTCAATCACGGATTTGCTTTAGTCGTGCGTGTACAATGGCGCGTGACATGATTGAATTAAACAAGAAATTTGAATTTCATAGAATTGTGAAATAACACCTATTAACAGAATAATAAAATGATAGAATAGGAGAATAATACAATCACATTGAATTGAATTACACTTCGCAAAGAAACTTTAGCTTCCACTATCTGTTCCAGTATAACTATAGTTCATTAAGACAGCCGCAATATATTAGATGCACACTTTAGTTATGAACAGCCGGTAGTTCCTCGGTTGTTTCTTATCGATCTTCTTTATACCACTTTTCAGCTTCTCACGCGAAATTTAATCAACAAGTTTTCAATCTGAGGATAGTCCTCGACGGGAACGCAGATTCTAATCTTCTGAAAATATTTCTCCTGTGGGAAATTGTGCTTTTCAATTTAATTACACTTTGAATAGAACTAATAATAGTAATTCTAGTCTCAGTCTTACTGAAACTGTTTTTTAAACGTTGATCAAGCTTTCTCTTTGTCCTTCTTTGCGAACACTCTGTCAGAGGAGGCAGAAGGTACTTGCACAATTCCACAAATACTTCTTAGGATCTTTAAAGTTCCGAATTCATCGGGAAAGTATGCGGTAAAAAGTTTGGCATTTGTCGACAAACGGACACTCAGACATAGGTACCATAATGAAATTCCAGCGTTAACGAATGAATCCCACAGCAGTGTAATTAAACAGCGGTCAAGAATAATAGACATTTAGGTCGGTAGGTTCTTTTTTTTTAGTAAATCAGTAGCGTAGTTGAAATTCAACTCGTACATTAATTGTTGACGCTTCATTTGCGAAACTAGTTTCTCCACATACTTTATGGCTAGACTGCAGATATTTATGCAAAAGAAAAGTTGCAAGATATGTGGATCAAACGAATAAACATAATTTTCTGAATTTTTTGAGACTTTTTAATCAGCTTTATCGTCTCTTTCAGAAATTGCACCGTAGTCACTCGGCCGTGCAATCTAAACGATCAACCCAAATACCTGCGCCATTCTGCACCAATTACTATATGTATACAGAAGAGAGTAGTACTCACCGCAATGATTGCTAATTAAGGGACCACTTTCGATGGAGGCACTTTTAGTCTAACCATTCGATCTGCCATTTACAAAATAATAATTTATATCTTTGAAGTTTCTACATTGTAATAATCACTTTTGAGGTGAAACAAACATTTATCAAATAGGTTAACACTTCACAAACTAATTTTGCAAAATATTTCAAACGGGTAAAATTTTAGTGGCTTGTATATTTAAAAAATAACGTAGCAGGGCCATTTGGGACATCACATAAATTACATCGTGTTTCGAGTTCATCAAAATTCATGACATAGGGTATGGTTAGCGGTCTGTCTCAGGTGGAATGTTGCCCTGCATGCCTGCCCTATTGATCAGAAAATAATGGCAAACTAATTTATGCTATGCAGATAATTCGAAAGAAAGCAAGTAGTGCACATAAAAAGAATTGTATTGTAAAAACAAGTCAAAGTAATGAATAATATTTGTCCAACATATCGAATATAGATATAGTTGTCACGAATAAGTAAGTTAACTACTCTCGAAATCGGATAACGGTGCTGCTTCGGAGATCATCTGGATTTTCTTCTTATCCGGAAGGCTTTCGAGCACCCCCATTTATTTTTCAAAGCATACAAACCCTCAAAATTAAATCCTTTTTAGATAATGCTGCTGGCTGTGGTCAATGAGATTGTTCTGAGAACGAGTTTCCCTTGCGAATCATGCTAATCCTCACAGATTGCACGAGTTTGGTAATTAGGAAGATTAGTCAAACTTTAGCTGGACTCTGTATTTTACAACTGCATAGCTCTATCTTTATCTATCACATGAGCCTGGGAGAGGGAGTTTTTGTACTGTTTGTTTTAACGTAGCCGTCACTGTTTAAACATCGACAATTTCTCGCGAGTGGGAAATTTAGTGTTCAAATATTGTTTGGATCCACTGTGTTAACGAAGAGGTACTGGTGCTATTTAATGCTTAGTACAAAAATCATTAATGTAAATCTGTAGTAAGTAAAATATTATCACCGAGCACTTGAGTGTACCTACGAGCTTAATCCAGAGAAGAGGAACTAGTCACACAGGGGAGTCCAGCACATTTACATCCCATCGAACATTTATGGGGTTTCTGCAAAGCCAGATTAATCATAATGGATCATAGTACAGTGTAGTAACTTTAAAAAATAAATGTTAACTTTCAAAAACCAGTTATCTATTTCAAATTTGAATTGAACAATTTTAGAAATCGAAATTGTGCGCATCTGGAGTGAGCAGTGTCCCATTCTGCACAAATGTGCAGATTGAAATTCCAATTAAAAAAGTTTAAAGAAGAGACATATATATATTTTTATTTCACCTAAGATTCTCGTAATCAGACCTCGGTAAAAATTTTTGAAAAATTACTGGCAATAATTAACCAAATACTCTTGTACTGTGTAACAATCATTTTCAAATATTGTTTTCGGCGAAAATGAACTTCTGATTACAGGTACGTGGCCATCATGACGCCTCTGAGGCATCGTATATCCCGCAAAGTATCAGTGATATCTATTATTGTAATATGGACAATATCTTCGGCACTGGCTTTGCCCTGCCTGTTATATTCATCAACGAAATCGTGGAGGTAGTCACAGTCATAAATTATTTCTAGTCATATTTTTGCCGAAGCCTGTTAAAAGTTTGTGTAAGTTTCTTAAATTAGTTGCGAGGAAGCCTCACGTTTAATTGTTCTAAACACTCTCTATATGTTTTATTGCAAAGAACTTTGTAAATTGCATGTTCACTTCACGTAAAGAATACATATTTTTTATAAATATGGTTTTATTACTACATATTAATATCGAGTTAACATAAATGTAGTAAATCGAAAAAATCTTCCGTGTTAATTTCAGCTATGCGGAGAATCAGACTAGAATTATATGTTACATATCGTGGCCAGACGGAGATTATGTGTACAGCAGAACCGACTATTTGTACGTATTTATTTGCAGTAAAATATTAACATTTAAATGCCGGTATATAAATAGTCGTGTAGACCATCGCCGAAGTAATTACTGGAATACGAAACAAGAAGTTATTGAGGGAATTTTCATTGTTAAATTGAAATCCCTATGTATCAAAATCGAGAACTGCAATTTAATTAAAATCGAGTTTCAGAAACCAAACATCGTGTGTGGTGTATTTCAATAACGTTTTCATAAAATGCACAAAACCGTCACAGCGTGATGTTTTTCGTTCTAGATACAATCTAACATTCATGATTGTAACATATTTGATTCCCATGACACTAATGGTGATATGCTATGCACTAATGGGCCGGAAACTATGGGTGACAAAATCTATAGGGGAACTCACCCAGTCTCAGAAGAATGCGATGAAACATAAACGCAAGGTATGAAGATCCAAAGGAGTTTCTCCAACTAGATGGATAAAGTTGTCCGACCTGTTTAGCGGTACAACTTTTTTAATAATATGCGCTTTGTGAACTTTAATAAATGAATGTAGATTATATTGTATAAAATGTAGTCAACTATGCAGTCGAGACACGGAGAAAATATCCATAGATCTATTTAGCAAGTATAATATTTTAGCTCAGTTATCTTTTGGTAAACCTTCAAGACCTTTCCATGCCTTTTCAAAATTGGCTTCTTACACACATTGCTTACAGGTTGTCAAGATGTTCATCACAGTGATTGCAATATTTGGAATTCTTTGGTTGCCTTATCAAGGAATTTTTATTATTATGCATCATTACAGTAACTTCACAAGTAGTCCATACGTCCAGCATATTTTCCTATTTGTCTACTGGCTTGCTATGTCACATGCCATGGTAAACCCCATTATCTACTACTGGATGAATCTTAGGTGAGTAGGAGGGAGGTGATTCTACATGTAAAAATAAATCGAAAAAAAGAAATCAAATTTTTTCTTTCGACGCCTCGTTCTCGAGAAAATTAAAAGAGATCATTTAGGTTCGCGTGCTGAACATATGCAGGAAGTAGAATTGGTTGGTCATGGTCAGACGCGTCAGACAATTCCTATCTAATAACACGCGTATTCGCTGCATTTTCAAACTTGCTTTTCTTGAAGATGAAGCTTATTTAAAATAATTTAATTGGTGTGATTGTTAAGTAAACACTGAATTTCTTTTTATAGGTTTCGAACGTATTTTCAACGTGTACTTTCTAAATTCTGTTGCCTAATGAATCCAAGAAATATTGGAAACCACCACATGCAACAATTTATGGACTGTCCACGATCTGAAATTATTCCTTACAACTCGAGTGAGTAATACAAATTATTGCATTAAAAAGTTTTTTTTTTCCACGAAAGTTACAAAGCTTTACTTGTAAACTATAATCTGTGTTCATTTAATTCCAGCAAAATTATTTTCACAACGTTGTAGAACATCTTCGATGAAGTGGAAACAGAGTACGATTGACAGTCAAGTGCGAAATTTTCGAACACAATCGATTGTTGATAAAAACCGCTCCTTCCAAAACGCCACCTCCGTGTAAAACCTAAAATAGCAATTATTATTATGATTACTGTTAAAGGCAAGATATTACGAAGCGATTATGATTGGTGATAATGATATTTTTAGTAATTAAGGATCGCGATAATAAATTTTTGTACATACACAATCATATTGTAAATACCTGTAACAATTGTTTTCTTATAAAAGTTCAATTAAACGATATATTTAAATAAAAGGTATAAACATTATAATCAATTTTAGCTGTTCCCGAAATTGCGTGTCGCTAGCAATTACTACAATACTTAAATTATAAAAGTCTTATAATATGTAAAATATTATAAACCAAGAAAATCATACTTAAAGGATTAAATGTTTTTAATCAAATCTGTTAAACGTTTATGACAAATTTCTTATCAATGAAATGATTTCTCCAGCGATATTCCATAAAACTGTGATAGTTGTAAAAGCTTTATTTATAATTTATTTACAGTCAAACCATTTAAACTACTTTATTTAGCCTGTAGATGTGCCAAACGTTGGTAATCCGTAGAAAAATATTTTCGGAGATATGAAATTAAATTCTGAAGAAATGTTACGTTTAGAAGCGTTCTCCTTTGAATTGTCAGCTCTCATGGTTAACAAACTAACTCATGAACGTACCGTAGTACAGAAAGTATGTATTTCGTGGTCCATTCTCGAGGAGAGAGAGATTGAGTTCAGTCTGTGTCAACGTTGGACCAGGAAAACATAAGAAGACGAACCAGAAATGCACAGAGAGAACCGAGCGTTACATATCTATCCACATTATTTTCAAAAATACAATACAATCGAGTTGATTAACTTAATCCATCGAAAACATTTACAGCTATTTAATATCACGTGGTTTACGATGATCTCTCGTTATACACTCATGGCTGGACTTATTTAACGAGCATTTGACGAAACAATACTACCAAGAATTAATCAGTTTAATTATAGTAAAACCAGCGAAACGAGCTCCTATCGAGAGAACGTCGTAGTACAAGATTGTTCGCATTACAGTAGAACCTCGACAGCCGCACGAAACAGTTGTGGAAAAACGGAAACGCCGAGGTTCTACTATATTTGGACAAGTCAATTGAAGCGGATGATCTGGAAGGACGAACGTTCTACGAATAAACAACAACGACAACCCGGTTTCCTGTTGCCGGCCGGTTAATTATTATACATTGACGTGTCTTCGATTCACCTATTTAGTAAAATGTAAGAGGAGTCTTACAGAAGGAGTCTCTAGAAACACTTTCTGTACAATGCGTTTAGAGCATGTGGGTTAATAGTAGAAAATATCGAAGCTTCCGCATGCATACTTGAAGATTGTGTACGCTGGTTATTCTTTCTTCTAGGAAAATCAATTCTTTGCGATATCGGGATCAGAAATGTATCCCTTTGGAACTCTGTTTGGAACGCTAAGCAACGTCGTTACTGAAAACTGAAGCTACTCTGCGAATCCGCGGTCCAGCCGCTTTCACGTTTCCCTTTTTGTCTTTCTTTCTTCTTTTCAGTTCGTGTTTTCATCACTATTTTGAACTGTACACTCTCGCGCGATTGTTCCTTCTGTCGATACATATAAATTAGAATTGAACACGTCCGAAGAAAATTGAAATTCAAAATCTCTGTCCGGCAGTTGAGAAACACAAGAAGAATCACAATTTTCAGTGAGTTCGGTTTGTGGAAGTTAAAACAGTATAGAACGCCGACTTGTTCCACTGTTTGAGAAATTAATCCACCCTCATTTCTCAATTGGAAACCGTACAATCATCCACACTCACTACATATATTCGATTCGTTCGTTGTTCTGACAATTCAATCGAATCTTTTACTATTCTCACGGTGGTGATAAAAGTACATTGTTATAACTACAGAAACGGTTGAGATGTTGTTATTTGTAAAAATGAAACGTTCCGCAAGCTAAAGAAAACTTTTCGTTAGACAACGAATCGAATAAGTTTAGTGCACTTATTGTAGAGTTACAAACGAAAAAATAGTTAACTTTGATTTCTAATAACAAATATAATGATATGGATAGTAACTTCTCTTAGTTAACAGATCAATTTTTTTTAAACGGACGGACTAGAATCTCAACATATGCCGCCATTATTCAAATCTACTTAGAAAGGAATGCGCGTAAGCTACTATATGAAGAATATCACAAAGTATTAGAAACGATATTTTATTGTGTCAATAAACGGTATGATTGTCATTCTCACAGTATTCAGTTTCTTAATAGTTTTTTCGACATTCACTTCAAACGTACATTTCGCTCGAAGCAACAACTCATTCGTATTGCTTATCATAACGTTATTGACAATACTTGTCTCATTCGAAGGATCAATTAGGGAAGAACAGCCATAAGTTTTATAGAGTATTATCGACCTGCATAACAATTTCTTTACAAGACATCAGTCGAGAGAAAGAAAAGAAAATGCTTCTAAAAATGCTCGCACACTCGATGAATATTCAATTTCCACTTCAAATTATTTACCAACAACAACAATGAACAATGAAATATTTTTATTTTACATAAAGATCCTAAAGTCTAGTTATTGGTCAAGTGAAGTGAAATTGGAATGTAAGTTCTAGTTAGCAAATTACAATGGAATCTAGTACGCAAAGAGTTTCATGACACGATAAATGGAATGTCTTTGTTATAAATATAAGCGTATGTATAAGATTATAAGAATAACAAGCCGAAAATTAGAGGATTCGAACTTGTTCCTTACGGGGACTAGGGTCTACATTAATCACAATAGCATGAGCAGTTTCGTCTCTGTGATCATTTATCGAAGCTCCCACATAAACGTACCCTAAACATGTTCTGCTACAACGTGATAGTAGACGTGGTAGTGGACGTGGTAATGGACACGTTATTGAAAGAGGTAGATGTTCTGAGAATCTCCGACCCTTGTGATCATCGAAGGCAAGGCAGAAAAGCCATGTAGAAATAAAATAGAGAGACAAGAGCAGTTCCAAGAAACTACGATCGTAACTCTGCAAATATGAAGGGAGAAAATGCGTTTATTAAGCGGGGACTGCTGCTAGTACTACTTTTTCCGAGGAAGTAGAAGCTTCTTATTGAGCGCACATACTGTTGGGCGAGTATGTGACCGGAAAACGAATATAGAAAGACCCGGGGAAAAACTGGTACAAAGGTGGACGACGGGAAAAGTAAACTCCAGCCATAGAATGAAAGCTGTTTAGGGTGCGGTTTGAATTGACACGAAGTCGGAGTGTGGGCTTCTACGTCCAATATGGTGATTGCGTAGTAGGGGGAAGAAAGCAAACTACGACGTATAGTAAGAGATGAAGTGAAGGGGAAGATACGTTTTCGCGTGGGTGGAGGTTTCGCTGCTAGTGGTCAAAGCAAGGAGGAAGTAAATAAAGAATCTTGTATGTTATAAATGGACCTCTTAATTAAGGACTGATTCTCTCGTTTAATGATACGTTGACAGTAATTTGAATAGCTCTGAGCCACTGAGGAATGTTAATTTCTTGACGATAATACAATGCAGATTTTTAACATTGGCATTAGAAAATGATCTCATCGCATCCAACAATTAAAAATATTTCACAATTAAAAAATATTTAAGTCGCGCGTACCCTATAAAACTTGAGTGTTCTTCGAATAAAACGGTCTCTTCTTCCTTCGCTTAAAAGGAATGAAAAGCAAAAATTAATTGTTTATAACGATAATATCATATTACTAAATAGCTAAGATGGGCATAATTTCGTTTCAATCGAAGAGGACGAATAGAAACATCGTTTGAAATATTGTTTTACTTTTTAATGGTAATAAGAATAGCAGGTAATATCTTTGTATGGAAGTGCTATTCGAGATTTTCTGTTCAGAGAAAAAATTGTGCCCATCTCTGAAACGCGAGAAGATGCGACAAACGTTTTGAAGAACCGATCGCAAAGTTTCTTTCTGAAATACTATAATGGATTCTGATCTTTTACGAGAGAGAGAGAGAGAGAGAGAGAGAGAGAGTAGTTCTAATGATTGTGAAGAAAATTGTACGAAAAGTGGTTAATAGTGAAACTTTGAATGGTCGTTCTCGAAGGTAAACGAAGCGTGAAATTTCCAATAAACTCAAAAGTTGGCTTTGCGATGGATTATTCGGGCCTTCGCCGCTAATTATTGTGTTTCGATGGAGGGAACGCGTCGGCGAATAATACAGGATCAATATGCCTAAGTGGCCCCAGTAACCGTTTTAACGACCAATTGGGGCTACGGAAAGTTATTGTGTACTTGTATGTTGTGTTCTATGGCTTCCGCCTTCGTCACGGCAGTAGGAGAGTTTACTTTGCGGTGAAATCGGCCATGTCCCACCGTTTAGCCCCCACGACTTCGCGTCGATCGACCATAAAGTCTCGATACGCTATTTACCCCTTGATTCGTCAGCTTTCCAGTTCCTCCGTCCTCGATTAACAAACGGCAGAAAGGTCCGGTGAATGCCGAGAAATTGTAGAACACTTCCGTTCCGTTCTTTCGCATTCTCCGTGAGTTCTCCACCTTTGATCAACGGTACCGGTTAGCATCGATCAAAACGAGATGCTACACAGCCGTGGGGGCTCTGGATTGTCAATGCCACTTTGCTTTCTGCGCGAATATGTCCGCCCGGAGATTCTGGGCGAAACAGATACCTAGAATCTGAAAATAACACTTCGTTTACTTGATTTTGCGAGCAATCTTTCATTAAACTAAGAGAAATTTGCCGGATGAAAATAGCTGAGACCATCGCGTTGGAGGAAAATAAGATGGTTGTTTCCGAAAATTATGCGCTGACATCGTTACGATACAGCAAGCCTGGGCAACTGCTGCTCCGAGAGCCGATGACGTAGAATCGGCTACCCCCTCTCGCGCCGGGGGTAGCAGATTCTACGTCATCTACGTACTCTCTGAAAACCAGTTGCCCAGGTCTGCGTTACTGTAACAGTTCGTTCGACTAAAAAGTGTGTCGGGAAGAAATTTTTTAAATTTTCTATACTTCAAGAAATATGCTTGACCTCTTTTCAATACGGTGAAATTGAATATGTACGCAAGGAACATTTTATAAATATAGGAGATATTAAATATTCCATATTTTCGTAAATTTTGTGTTGTATTGTAAAATTGTTAAAACTAGGAAAACCAATGGGCCACTTATTTCCCGCCAACTTCGGACGAGGCGAAATTTCCGAATGCTTATTGAACTCTGTAAACTATCACATGAATATTGAAAACAAACAATCGGTTTCAATCAGTCGCATGCAACAGTTATTGTCAAACCACGCGATGCACACACATGCCTAACTTAAGCATACAAACTGAGTAGACAGCACGAAAATTTAGCAGTTAGGGAGAGACTATGCCTCGAGTTAGAAAGCCAAATTTATGAGACAGTGAGATAGAAATTCTATGTATGTAGAAAACTAATGGTTAAGAGGAAATTGAAGTTATAGTATAATTAAATTCGAATGTACAAGTTTCAAATATACGGGGAAAAGCTAAATAATAAAAATAATATTGATTTTATAAATCTTTCTAAGGAAGTGGGGAAGAAAATTTTCACAATAATTCTAGATTTTTGTAATTGTTGACTAAAAATTATTATTACTAACATATAATTTTATTATCCACATCGGTTAGTATTTCAAAATAGGAATATCAATTATTACTCGGTAGTAATATTAATACGAAAATATCCACTCAGCAAAAAACTATGAATGAAATGGTGAAGATTTAATGAAAAGAAAAATCTTGAAAATTTCTATCCAAATATCATATTCAATATTTATAGTATAAGAATAGAAAACCGAATACGCCAGAAATAAGGAAGAAGGCAATGAAATTCAAATAAGACAGAATTATTCATTTTTAGTTTTCATTATGAAACTTTAATCAATACAGCAATAACGTATTAATGGCATGTGTAACATCCTTGCATGTTCTGTTTAATATTATCGGCATATTACTATGTATAGAGTTCTTTCTATGAAAGAAGCCTCCATCCATTGATAAAAGTTTCATAAATTATACCTGAATATTATAGAATAATCATGACTTTTTCGATCTGGACATTCAGATAATTATTTTAATTTAAAAAAAAAAGAATAAAAATTTTAGATTTTCGTAGTATGAGATTGTATTATATTGAACCGTGTACGTATCGATCACAGCACGGAAGCTGTTAGAAAAATTAAAGCGTTTCAGGCCAGACGGAACGAACAAAATGCATATAAAAATAAAGAAATGATACCTGTGCAAATGCTGAACCAATCGCGCCAGTCGCAAGCGAGAGTAGATTTCGTTCCACCCATTCTTCCCCAGCCTCAATACAACCCATTTCATAAATCACTTTGTCAACTGCAAAGGTCTGGAAAACAAAGGCGGTCGACTGCTTTCTCAAATCTCGCGAATAAATTCATCCAATATAATTTACTAACAAACTGAGAGATGGAAGACATTTAAAATATCGAACAGTGACTGCATTGCATCTGGCATAAACAAAATGGCTGGAGGAGAACGTATAAGATGACGTCTCTGCATTCTGATGAATTGTTTCTCGTTTTAGTTTGATGTTCGATTCGTCCTTATAATGCAGGAAGGACCTAATTTCTTGTTTCGATTCGTTTTTAAATTATCGATTATTAAAATTACAAATTAGACATTAGAAGCGGATGTTCATTAAATATTAATGGTTTCTGTTCATTCTAGAGTACTCGAAATATGGCATTTATCGTTTTTACAGAAACTCTCAAGTTTCAATAATTGTATTCAAATCAAACTCAAACGTCAAAGCTTTAATTACTCTTTATTTCATGGTACATGAGGTAGAAACAATTAGTTGGAAGCAAGTTGTGAATTCGACATACTCGACGAATCGAGCTCGTACTTACCCTTCTGACATGTGCGAACCAAAAACGTAAAAATGTGTCCTTTATTAGTGACCGTATACATATGTATGTGCTGGTTAATATTCTCAGCTCTCCTAAGTACTTACTTGCTTCGTGTAGACCTCTAGCGATGCTCATTTACTCGAGTACAATATGCAAATACATACTGGTCGCGATATAATTCGATATATTTACGGTTACAAGAGCAACTGAGAATCGTTAAATAGTGTGCTCCAAGCGAATCAAATCAAGTCAAATCAAAAACGAAAGTAAATACTTAATTAACGATTACATCCACGTCACATTTACATGCGACAATTGCGAACCGCCATTAAAACAAAAGAAATGGGTCATTTTCGGAAGTTGAAACTTTCTCGTATCTTTAATTAATATCTTCCAAGGGTACATTATTTGTCCAAAACTTCAGCAGTCTCTCGTAGCGTCTAATACACAGTGTAATATCTCTCAATAATTCGTGATGTCACTTGGGAAAAATTCTCTAGCAATTTCTACAGTTGTAACTAGGAACCAATAGGATCTTCGTTCTAGTAACAACAAGAATCATTGACAGCTTTGGAGCTGCTAGAGGAGCATCCTAATGTCAGCAGAAGCAGCTGATAGATTAGGAGCTGCTGGTGACATAGCTATTCACGAAACATTACAGAGTGTTCCAAAAATGTTGTACTTCCTTGGAACGGATGATTCGTTTCCAAGTAGGTACAACATTTTTTAGACACTCCGTGTACGATTCGATACTGTCCTAACGAAAAATATTACGCGGTGAAATTCGAAAGACTCGAATTCACGACTATAGACGAGTTTGAACGTTTTCAATGTTAATACATACAATGCACGTAAAAAGAGAAAGTTTAAACTTTCAGTTAGCGGAGCGATACGACATTCATTTTAGAATCTACCTGTAAAACCATAGTGCTGACAACAGTACCAACGACAGGTACGAGATTTAATTCTAGCCACTCCTCGCCTGCTCTTAGACAACCTCTCTCGAATATACTCCTCTCTCCAGTCTGCATTCCCCGGGGATAAACAGAAACCATTTAAAACAAACTGTGACAAATAACTTCAACCTCCGTGTTTTACAACTACGTTATCGTGCCTGCAGCTGCCAGAGTAGCAACCTAACAATTCGAGACAATCGTCCACCAACGTATTGTGTGTACAGGCAGCTCAAATAATTGTAATTTCAAAGTAAATATTCTGTTCCTGGTGTCAGAACTATACCAGCCAGAACTACCACTGGTCTAGGATTGTTTTATAATCATTTGATCTACCTGTATCATTCGTTTTAGATCTTTTCTTTAATAATTTTAAGATTCGAACTGAAAATGAACTGAACCGTGAAACTTTTTCGAAAGACTGTAGACGCAATGCAAGTTTGTGGTCTCTGATAATCGAAACAGGGATGAAAGATACTAAGCCTCTAAATGATACATGTTGTTACCAGAATCAAGTCCTTAACAATCCTCCTCCTTATATTATTATACGTCGTTGGATTCGTCTCGATACCAGTTAGAATATTATGAAGTAATGTTAACATATGTTAACATTTACAAAATTGAGATGACCTTAACAACGGTGTGTGGTCTGTGGATTACTGACTTTATACTAGTAACAACGAAAATCACCGAGAGTCATGTCGTAACATGGAATGTTTTATGAAACAGAAAAGAAACGAAGAATGGATGACGATAATCATAATAATTTAGGGAATTGTTGATCAATGACTGCAGGCGAGTAAGTAACGCTAAGAGAATTTCTAAGAAAAAAGAAATTTATGTACACGATAAGTAAATTACTAGTTCTATTTCGACGTTAACTGTTACGATGTATTAGAGAACGTTTACTTACGTAGCTAGGTTTCCTAACGTCGTAGCCACACTGTTTATTTTTAATGATTTCCTGGAAAAAGAATAAGAGATACTTCAAGATACAAGAAGACAATTAAGTAGATAAAAATTTGCGTTACGATCCGAAAAGATTATTATTTATCTACACTACTTGCTCTTTGCTTCATTTCTGATTTGAAATTCTAATTTAATTTAAACAGAAAATTTTTACCACTTTCAAAGAATTTTGAATTAGTGCAATTACATTTGGTTTTCGTTTACAACAGCTAAAAGGCACACCACACGCTTCTCTCGAGCCAATGTCGCTCGACGAACAATTGAAATAGTTGTTACGATCCCAGTCTTTAGGCCCCTCGACGCCGCAACACTGCAACTGTGAAACAAGAAACTGACTATAACTACCGCAGATAATTCTATAAAAAAAATGAGAATTGGGAAAGTGGAAAGTGCTCAATGTACAATACTTAAAGTTCAATGTTCGATGGTCAAGTGGTCAGTGGTCAGTGGTCAAGTGGTCAGGTGGTCATGTGGTAAAGTGGTCAGTTCGTCGACGTCGAGGAAGCAAGATATCTCGTTCATCGTAGGAAATGGGTTAATCGCTGAATAATTAAATAACGATTTTGATATTCCGGGATAAGATAAACCTAAATTCCGTCGTCGGAGAGTTAAATATGAACTTCATTCTCTATGATTGATAAATATGTATATTTGAGTTAGAGGCCATGATGCATACCCAATCCTCCTGAATCCAATCGACGAGATTCTGCTGATCGGGATCTTCTCTGTAGTGAATGATAAACGCTTGGAAGCCACCAGCGGCTTGCGACTTTATCTGTTGTTGGAATCAAAGTAGTATTTATGGCTGTTATTAGTGACAAGCATTGACAAGCAATTATTCGGAACAGAGTTATCGACGACTCTCGTATTCCTGTCTTTACCGAGGAACTCGAAATAACTTATTATTGTAAAGAATTATTGTAAAAGTCTGAAGTAAAGACGTTCTTTAAATCACTGAACTAGGCGTTGTGCCAGAAGTTAAGAGTTCAAGATTTAATCTACGTTTCACGAATATGATAATCTACTATGAACAGATTCATAAATTCACGTGTTGCAGGAATTAGAGAATGCTTCAGAGTTACACGAGGTAAGTGTGCAATGCACCTAAATGATTCATGGTTCTAATCCACGTTCTGGAGATTTGAAGTTCCTAGAGATGTTAGCTTACAATTCGAAAGGTATTGTGCTATTCTGAATCTTTGATAGTCATTGATGTAAACTTGTTTCCAACTCACCCAATCTTTAAAGATGAAACCTAAGACGCCAACTGCCATTTCCGTTAGCAACAATAATGTCAGAAATATTGCATACTGGAACAAACGTATACAATATTACATGACAATTAGAGAGACAATTAGGAAGGAAGATATTCGATAGTATCAAGTGAAACGCGCACGTCCGGTTTTTTTGAGCGCTAAAATAGACCAACAGATTAAAAATGTATCGCAAGGGTTTATTGACAGTAAACAGGGAGGAGATTTGATGGAATAGAGAGTGCATCGATCTCGATGCACCTGATCGAATTCTTTAGTACTTACTGCAGCTAAGAGGCACGTATTTTCCCTGAGTGCACCAACAGATCCCGTAAATCCAATGACAAATGTTACGGTACCTGTAGCGTAGATTGTTATTTACAAACTATTATAAAACATTCGGAAATTCTTGCTCACGCGAAACCAAGGCAAGACAATAGCGTCCCATAACTTACCGACTAGAATGAGGATAAACGCTGGATCGAGCGCTACGTTTGTGAGACGAGACAAGTTGTTAAACGTGTCCTTCTCAGCCCATGCCCACACACCCACGGCCAATATGCCCAAACCCAACCACTGGAAAAACAAGAAGAAAACCATCAAGCTTGTCAACATTTATTAATTCATTTTCGAGTCTCGGTTCTTACTTTATTTCAACCTGAAAGTCGAATTTTATCGAACTTTGAATTTTGAAATTTAATAATACAACTTCGAGTAACCAGTAATTTAGTTAATTGTTGCGATACAATTCTGGCGATTAACAAGACCTATAGAAATTGTTGGAACAAGTTGTGCTATACAGAAAAAATGGTAAGTTTTATTCTTTTAAATATTATAATTTGACGACAGTACCCTCTAGTCAAACATTTTTTACTTTTTATACTCCCAGTTTAGTAAGTAATCAATACACAGTCCGCATGCGTCTAGACTTGTTTACTCTTTCCGCGGCATTACGCCATTCTAAAACTTTCATTTTATCACGGATGTAAATTACTTTCCTAGAATCCGTCGAAAGATTTAAATAACCGGCAATAAAGTTTCGCGAAGCTACCTTCAATATTTTCCCTAGACAACAGGAAAATTCTCTAGAATCGAATAACCAATGACGAAGGAACTAATTTGTCTACTTCGATCGATTCTGTCGTTTTAATCCATGCATCGTCTAACGAATTTGCTGCCAGGCCATAATCTCTGCACACTTAATCTTATTAATGTCTTCATTTGAATGCCTCTCAATTATCCGAGGTGGTGCAAGGAGAAATTCTCTAGAGGTTCTTAATTCCTGACACAGATACCACCGAACGAAATAATGGCAATGTTGTCAAGATCCCGTTGCTAAGACCAGAGAGGATATGAGAGTGCCCACGCCCGTGGTACTTCTGCCCCACTTTTGTCAGTATAGACAGAGATGGATCATATCCAGTTTTAATATGGAACAGAATACATACACATCTTCAGCATTATAAAAGTTCTTGTCCCATGCTAAAAATGGAACGTATCCTCTGATATTTTCTCCGGACGTAGCACGACAAATATTAGATATTTGCTAGGGACATAATCCTAGTAATATGATCCAAATGTACCAACTTAGTACCCGTTCAAAGTCAGTCGATCGCTCTTTTTCCAATTAACAGAAATATCGAGGCAGTTTTCAATCTTTGCCGTAATCTCCCCAAGCGTTGGCACTTCAAACAAAGAGTAATTATCGATCGTGAAATTGAAAGCAGCCGCTGAAGTCGCAAACGATTTCCTCCCACATTTTTCGCTTAATTATAGCCGAGAAACTCACGGTTCTCATGGGAACCACGGATATGTAGCGGATGCTGTGCGTGGGAAAGAGGGAATTTTCGGACGCGAAAATTCCGTCCTTTCCAAGTGCACGCCGTAGGTGATCGGGTCCAAGTCTTTGGTCATTTAGTTGACAATTGCCAGAACCTCGACCCGACCGTTGCAGTTCCTCAACGTCCCCATGTGTATCGTCTTGGGGGAGGAAACTCTCTCCTTGTATCTTCAAGGATGGAAAGTTCCTCTCCTTATTTTAACAGTTTTTGGAACGTCGTTGCAGGGTTATATAAGGCCTCCCTTTACTTGAGCTGGCAGATCATTATCCAAATATTTCCAAGACTGGAAACTCCAACTCAACGAAACCAAAACCCAGACCATATTTTTCCACACTTCCCCCAAAAAACCTCTCCCTCCCCCACTTCAAATCAACTCTATACATTACTCCACCCCTCTCCCTTAATTTAACACACGTATATAGGTTTTTGAAACTTTCCCCTATTAACCACACATGAAGGTCAATCTGACCCAAAACAATCATACATGCTGCCACTATACACTCTTATCTCTCATGTGTTATACAGGTAAAAAGGATCCAATCCTCAGGAACTGTACAAACCCAAGGGAAAACGAAGGAAAAAAATGAGCTGGCAGAAAGCTAGCAACATGCGACGCTATTGTTTTCTCAATTGATATAATAGACTCTTGGTATTAAACATTTGTTAATACATAACACACGTGTTGTTCAGCACTTATTTAATCTGCTCGATACCCTAAAGATACATCCTTGAGTTTTTGCGATGCGCTTTAAACGCGACAAGCCGCCTGCATCCGATAAATTGATTCGATCGTGTCGCCGCGCAGCCGGTATTATTTTTATTGACACAATTACGTGCGCGTATCCGTTGCAAGGCTCATCCGTTGATGACGCGAAGGGGAGCTTCGTGGGAGACAAGGAATAGTACGAGTTGAACCGGAATTATTTATCGTATAGTATGCAGTCACTATACCCTAGAGTTACTAGTTTGTATAATTTTTTAGCGTGCTAATGATGGGTACAGATTCTGCTCCATATTAACCCTTTGCACTCGGAGTTTGTTTTAACTTGAAAATTAAACATTTCCTCCAACCTAGAATAATTCCGTTCTATATTAGTTTTCTTCATTTTATGGATAGGAAATTAATATAATACCTCATACAATACTTCAGTGTTTAGTAATTGATTAGATACCAACATACTTAAAGTATAACAAAATTCCAATGTTTTCGGCGCTACGGTCCGATCAGTTACTAAATCAAAAACAATTTTGCAGATTATCAAATAATCATCGACGTTTCGATTCTAGTTTGAGTCATTTTCAAGATGTATTTGCTTTGCGTCTGTAAAAATATGTATATTGTAACAATTTTCAAATTATATTATTGATAGAACATATTGACAAAAATTGTTTTTGATTTAATATTTGAATAAGGGCATCGTGACGTACCGCAGTATGCGTGCGTCGCCAATGCTTGCTGTCACTACACTGAGTGTATTTGAAACGTATTTTATATTTAAAGTATAAATATTTTGAATAATGGTACAGAAATTTTTACTGGCGACTCTACGTCGCCACTCGAGTGCTAGGGGTTAAAAGTGAGTATGACCGAAGAGCGGTAATACATGAATCGTGCCGGAAAATCGCCAGCGGAAACCATTGCATGATTAGGCTACAAGATGCAAATCTGCGATCTAGCCGAGAAATTTCGAAATTCGTCATCAATCGTTTCTACCTGGTAGAAAGTTACTACCTGGTCTGTCACCGATCCCTTTATGTGCCGTCTGGTACCGTCTAAGGCAGGTCTTTCCTTTTCCTGCCCAACCAATCATCCTAAAACAAGTTCAGCACACGTCTTTGAAATGAGGTAAGGATTGCAGAGAAATACATATAGAATATTAAGTCGCGCTAATCGAATCTCTGCGAGAGAGGAAGAGACGACGGGAAACTCGACAAAAAAAACTCGGTTTCCTCGGCGGTAGAAGCGTTGCGGAGGGGATAAAGTAATTTCCGTGGCGTCCAAGCGAG
This sequence comes from Lasioglossum leucozonium, assembly GCA_028454225.1. Lineage (NCBI taxonomy): Eukaryota > Metazoa > Arthropoda > Insecta > Hymenoptera > Halictidae > Lasioglossum > Lasioglossum leucozonium. Next base: position 11,449,196 of record CM052207.1, read on the forward strand.
CAGACGGAAGTTGAAACGTTTCTGATTGAGATCCGGAACGGGAGGGATTACGCGTCAATAATTATTGGCACGATCTAATTTCGCGGGACCAATCCGGCCGAGGCACCCGATGACAGTGGGGAAAAAACACTTGCCGATGTTTAAACAAATCCTGCAAAACGCAACCTCGATTTGCGAAAGGGACACGCGAAGAGGCTTGACACGAAAACCTCTAAGCAGCTAACGCGATTTACGATCGATCAGCCTTGAACGTTAGATGGAATTTTATTCGTCGTTAGTACAGCGTTCTTGTTCGCGTGCAACCGAATCCCATTTACTTGCAAATGTATACTTCGTTTGCAGCTTTGCTCTCCTGTGTGCAGATAACCACTGAAATGTTGCTACAGGAATTTGCATCTCCCGATACTGCACGAACGATTGGATTGCTTTTGTCCAGGTTTTCGCGATTCTGCGCCGCGTCGGATTACCGAAATTCGTTCTCGTAGGAGGACCCGTGCAAGCATCTTCGTGAGAAAGTGCGGCCCGTGGTCCTGGCTCTCCGAATACACGGTGATATCAAGTATTGCCGCGTTTGACGGGCGCGGATGAAACACGATAGCCAGAGACGCTGTTCATTGGCTGCCAGAAATTGGTATCGACACATCTGGATAATTTCCCAGGGGTGCTAACCTACGACTTTACCTTAGCAGACATTTTCGTCGTGCATGTGTTCGGTGATTCAACGCCAAATCGATCACCCAATGTCAGGAATTTTGATAGAATTGAAATACGATATTAGAGCTCGCGTGACACAGGAAGAAGGAAGGTATCGAGTTATTCGTTTCCCGTAAAAGCCACTCGTGAAAACTTAACACATCAATTAGAGAAAATGTTAATTTTCTACCGCGCAAAAACTGCCGTTACACCTTTCCCCGTTGATCTAGGTTCTACTCGCAATGAAAACTAATTACAAAAAAAATATTTACACGCGCGAGAAGCTTTCAAAAGCTCTTTCACATACATGAAGGCGTTACTGTGCTTGAGATCGTTCCGACGTTTATGGCAAGAGATTGCGAGAGAACAATAGAAACGGAAAGAGCCGGTGGAATGAAGGTGACGAGGAACAAAAAAAAATGCATACGATTTGTATGCGATTAGAGAAGCTGCTGTCTGAGGTCGTACAATTGCGTAGAAGGTTGTTCTCCGCGAGCAAAGATAAGTTGGAAACGTGCGATAAAACTTTTTCATAGGATGCTTTGTTTCGTGATAATCGTACTTCGAAATCGTAGGTACACCGTTGCATAGAAACCAGGCAATCCTTCCGTTTATTACTTGCAGTTTCTGCTAACCGTGGTCTTGAACGTGCCCAACCAACAGATTTGTGAATTCGATTACCACGGGAACGAAGCATCATACGAACAAATTCTATATCGTCGATACATCTCCGCGGATATTGCATTGTCGGAAAATTTGCTACACCGACGGAATAATGCAATAGCGTTATCGTTAAGATCACGGGAGATTATGCATTAGATTAATACTCACGGAAAAAGTGCAAAACTTTTCCGACAATCTAATGAAAACATTTTTTTCCTGTTATCGATCGTATGATTGTTAAACGAATAAATTGATAATGTCCTCGGCGCAACGGTTCGATCATATAATTATATTTTTTATATTTCAATTTAATCTAATAAAAAGTATTGAATTGTATCCTACCGTCCGGACACCCTGTATAAGAAACGCTGATTACAAGATTATAAGAAGAGTGGGTGAAGGACTATGCTAAGCGAGATCGTGAATAAGACTTCGGACTGAAGAGGATTGGGAAAGGTGTTTGCTACCTGCAGGGAAATTAGTAAACAATCGACCTGATTTCAATTTTTCTATACCGCTTAAAATTTCAATTGAAATATCAGTAGAGTTCGTGGGCGCCATAAGCGTTTCTTATTTGCACGAAATTGGCCTGATTGACATAGTCTTGCGAAAGTAGGCGTATCTCGATGTCTAGATCTAAATTATCTAAATTATCGGCTTGATTCGAACGCGGAGAATAATCGAACGAATGAAGCTAGAATCTTTATTGCGATAAATCCTAATAACGTGAAAACCAAACGTTATGCTCACTACCAAGTCAAACAAGGAATACGTTGTCCGGATGGCGGTGGATGAGAACGTGTTAAGTGCCACCGATCCAGAAATTTGGAGTTGACCGGTGTCGCGAGTGGCTTCTTGAATCTCGTCTGGCACTTAACTGGAAACTTAGAGCTTAGAGCGTCGGCGATCGAGGACACGCAAGAACAGCATTGCACTTACCCTCCTTACGCATCCATGCGCATCATCCAGCCCTCCATATTTGACCCACTTGCACGCTGCGTGCTTGCGTAATAAAAGCTCAACTAAGTCGCGCAATGCCAGCACGATTACGACAATTTGCTTTTTAAACTACATTAGCCTGAAAGCGTCTCGAAGGTGTCCGACGCGCGACGTGGCACAGGGTAGCAAACGCAGTACATATTATCGATATTCTTTCAACCCCTTGCCGCGCGATTTATTTCGTGACTGAACTCGCAAAAGTATACGCTTTTGGCAAAAATTTTTGTAATATAAAATAAAAGTCCACTGCCCACCGGCATGATGTAAACATTTACCTTTTGTTTAAAGAAATTTTTACCACAATGAATTTATAGAATCAGTTTAATTAAGCAAACGCAAAATTTCACATTAGGATCGAAACGTCGGGAAGCTTTTAATTGCAAAATTGCTTAAAGGTTAAAATTGGATCGAAACTGTAGCGCTGACATTACGGATAATTTATATAAACTAAACGAGTATAATTATGCATTTATATTATGATAACCGCGCGGTAGGATTTCCTTAAATTTCTATGGAAATTGTTGAAATAAAACGTTCCACGTAACGTCAGTTGATAAGTGGTTAGGGTCGAGAATGTAATTACCTCGGCGCTTCTTGAACTTGTTCCGCTGTAACTCGATTTATCGCTTATCATCCTATTGCCTGTTTAACAGCGCCTAACGCTCGGACAAAAGACAACGGATAATAGAAATTAGAGTGAAACAGAAAAAGGCCGACTGCCGAGTTCTATCGGATCCCGTAACCGATTCGCTTTCTAATCGTTGCGTCATCGTCGCTAGGAGTGTGTTGTAATCGTATAATTATCATCTGACATTCACGTTGCAACGTCAAAAAAGATTTCGATAATTTCCCTACGTCCCCCGAATTTTATGTGATAAGAAACGAACCTCAAGGTCGCGCAAGGTCATAGAGAAACATCCACCGCGTAATTGTCTCATTCGTTTACTCTTCAAAATGATGAAATAATGCGTTAAAGATGCTCATCTCACCCCCCCGTTATCGGTTCTAGTTCTAAAGTTGATTCGCTTTTATTTCCACCGAGGGAACCAGTTTATCCTTATCTCCGAACGGCAGAGTGCTCGCAGGAACTCTCAACGCCAACGTATCACCCGGTCCCAGCAAAATCAAAGCAGCCAGTTTCGCGTTTGCTTCGAGGAAAGAAAACTTTTTGCCATACTGTGGCCGGTTGCACTTGCATATTAGGAACCGGTTCCGGAGGCAAGTTTTCTGGCGAGATTCTTGAAACGGTAATAACAATAACTCCGGCAAAGATCGCGACATTGAAAACCAGCCGTGTCGACGCAGCAATGAATAACGAATAGTGGAGCGATAGAGTTTTCGGTTGGTTCATAATTACACGCGCATGCATACCGTATGCCTCCGTACATTCCAATAGAAAATGTTTAGAGCCGACACTGTTTCGGAAATCATGCTACCAGGTGTATACAGACCGTGACGCACATGTGTGTATTGTGTGATACTCACAATTGGAGGAATTTGCAGCACAAACGAACTGGATTGCAGGTCGTTAGCATTGTTCCTCGAGGGAATATTTGTTTTCATTACGCAAACCGCGAAAGGATTCCAGTCAAGCCAAGGTCGCGCCAACGCCGGATAAAATTCTTTCTCGTGTTTCCAAGTGAAAATACTGTTACTTATCCCACGCAATATGGATATATCTTTTTTTTTTCGAAGAATACCCATTCATAACGGTAAAATCATACGCGCATAGAATAAGATACGATCGAATGATTTCCGACGCGCTATCTGATTTTACGTCGATAATAATTGTCACCTGGTCTTGCACTCTCACTTTACATATTTAGTGACTATAATGAATTACCAATACTCGTATTTGATTTTCGAGACCCAAACCATCTGTTTGATAGTCGAGCACTCTACCGATTATTGCTCCAGTGGGGTCCTAAATATTCGTATTTTACAACATTTTCGCTTCATATAAATTACGGAGTTTTCTTCGAGGATCTGTCCTTAGCGACACCTATACTTATCCTTTCGCAGAAATACATAATAATTGCCAATGAGTTTTTATCCCTATCCATCCTAACGAGATCCTTTCACCCGTTTCCGTGTATACACAAGGATCATAGTAAAGATTGTAGAAGTTAGAAAAATACACTCACCCAAAACATGACATTAAATCCGAATATCATATACTTGAGGCAGCAGCTCACTTCACTGGTATCCCTTCTGTACTTCCGGACGGCAGGCATGGCTAACAATAAGACACATCTATCTATCGCTCGTGGGAATCATACGTGCACGCAACACACCCACAAAACCGAAAAACCACCGTACACACACAAGAACAGACAACGCTGGCCTCTCTTGGAGACAAAGCCTATCACAGGTGCAACGACATAGCCACCGAAATTCAATTCTTTCCCCCCGCGGCGTGTATGTACACTTTTCGCTAGCGTCGACCGGCTCTGATACTCTGTTTCTCTCTGGTTGACTGGCGGAGTCGATCAGCTGATCACAATAACGCGTCGTTCCACAATTATAAGAACCGTCATTGTCACATCACAATGTATAAACACTACCCGTAGCTGGCTCGAGACTGGAGCGGGTCAGGCTTCAGGCTTTCCACTTACTCCCCTCTTTCCCTCCAGCAAACCCAAACTCGTTCGCATGCCCCACCATCGCTCGATGGTTCACCCTTCCACATTTCCCTTCTCCCTCTCTCGATTCTCCCGATTTTCGTATCACTCTCGTGCTTCTTTCCCTTTCTATACCCGGTTCTTTTTATCTTACGTTATACACCTTTCTCTCTCCTCCGCCTTCTATCCTTGTCAATCGATCCTGCACACTCTCTCCTCCCTTCCTTACGAATTTTCTTCCTTGCGTTTATCATCCGTCTATTTCCCATTACCAGATCTACCTCGCACAAGTACTTACTTATACTTACTCTCTGTACTTCACTTAGAAAACTCTGGTAATACTCATTTCCCCGCGGTTATGGTGTTAGTGGTTTCGGCTTCGTATAAATAGATGCACATTTATGATAGTTCATTTCATTCGGAACACTCATTTTCAGATTACGACAAATCTATGATCACAGCAATCATCCCTACAAAATCCTCCTATGTTAAAGTAATATATGGTCGTTATGATCGAAACTGCCGAGCTGATCACAGAGATTGCTTCTTGAAAAAATTGTGCAAATCTAAACGAAATTTGATTCAGGCAACTTTATTACAAATAAAATTATTTTTTAAAGATAAATGAAAATTTCTGTCACATATGACCGACGTCGCAAGAGTTTCGGATTTATTGTCAGTAATCCGATAATGTTCTATCAATTTATACGAAAACAATCTTATTTTTAAATATGGTACAGCATTTACAAATACTGATATACACACATTAGATTAGTACAGGGTGTAAGGTTGGTTATAGTTAATATTATATATGTTGTACAAATCTTCGTTTTCAAATTATAGTAATTCAAGTCCGCAATAAAACAACGCGTAAGACAAATACATTTTACATATGTTCATTAGTTGACACTCTTTCTAATTGGGCTTATGCAGGTTACTATTGATGGATCAGAAAAATATGGAATCATTAATAATAAATTGAAACCTTCCTTCAAAACTACAATCAGAGAGGTACAATATCTATTGCATGGTATGTAATTTGATCGCGTCGAAGAACTTTTTCAGGGTGGAAATGACAATGTTCACGTCCGAGATTTTAGTGCTTCTGGAATTGTGCTGCTCCGAGCGGCCTATGTGAACCCTAATAATGTTTAGCATGGACCGGAACCCATGCAATTTTACCATAAACGAAGTATAGAAATAGAAATGACATCTTATGGGTTTGTGTGTTCCAGATGCGACTGTTTTACAATGATTTGTTCTATGTAATGAATCTTCTTACAAAAAATACTCATCTCGAGCTCTATACAGCTCTATACAAGTGTTTCACATAAATCTATGCATACCTGCTTCAAATTTCCCTCTCTATATTAGTTTCTGAGTCAATCGCCTTCAGTGCTTTCTGATTTATATAAAATCAGTGAAGTGGCATAGATTATACAAACATTAATAATCAGAATGTAATAACAGAGAATTCTTCGCTAATAATAACAATATAATAAGCACTGAAAAGTTTATAATGGACATTATTGACATTAAATTCTAGTTGAACAGTGAAGATACTCTTATAAAAATCCATACTTCCGTGATTATTGTGTGTTTTAATTGAATATGTGTGTACGTTATATAGCAAAGAAGTATTTTTATGGTTACGTTCTCTAATTACGTTTTCAGTGATGGGATATTGACTTATTTAGAAGTTAATTATTTTATGCTATTTTGGCTGCCCTTCTTATAATATATAAGTACTTGTATTATTGTAAAAATGTCGGATGAAACAAAAGTCATTTTGAAAGAAGCTTACCAGCTGCTTCGACAGAAAGAATATTCAAGCGTGATTAAGAAATGTAAAAAAGTATTAAGAAGAAACAAAGACCATTTTGATGCGCTACTTCTATTAGCTGGTGCGATGCTAAGTCTTGAAGAACATAAATCACAAGTACCTCTGGTACTTGAAAAGGCCATACAAATCAAACCCGACAGTCCAACACCTTGGCAGGGTTTAGTTACCTACTACGAAGAGAATTTAGATAATAACGAAGCCCGTAACAAATTAATATCTTCCTATTGCAAACTGTTGCAAATAGATAGGTATACAATTCTTCTATACGTTATAAATCTTAGTTTGCTCTTATAATCATTATATATCTAATCTATTTTTTGCAGTAATAAGTTTTTACATAATCTAAATAAAATATCAGATGTTTCTTTACAAATAAAAGATGACACGGTACTTGGCCAAAGTGTTGAAAGTTTATATGAATTACGAAACAAATTGGACGATGAACAAATAAAGACAGTTAATAGAACGCTTGCGGAAATAATAATAAATAGTTTTAGTAGACTAAAGAATTATCAAGATTTGATAGAAAATGTTCTGTCATCTGTTATTAATGATATTGAAGCTAGCAATCGACAAAATTACTATGGGAAATATTTAAAAGTACTATATGATAAAGATAAATCAGACACTGTAATAAAAGAAGCTATAAACATGCGTCAACAATTTCCTAATGATAAATTACCATTAGGTAAGTTTTGTCAATATATTCTATTAAAATCGTATTATGTGTATATGTTTATACTGTATTGAGGATAACTTAATAATACATGTAATTTCTTCTATTTACAGAGTATATTTGTCGTGTTTATTATGAACACAATATTTTAAATTGTAACTACTATGATGATGTTAATATAACACAATATTATGAATGTCTCATAACATTAGATAAAGACTCGCACGATGCCGCTATTGCTCGAGCAGTGCATTTAAAAAAAACAAATGATCTGCTTATGGCACGACAAATATTGAAAAATATACTTGCAATAAAACCACGATCGTTATATGGTTGGATTACATTAAGTGAAATAAGTTTTCGACTATATTGTTGGGAGGACACAGAAAATGCCATGAGACAGGCCATGAAACTTTTAAACAATAAAATAAGCAATGAATCATTGTATAAAATGGAATTAATATTCATTGAATCAATGAGCAGAAGTAACAACATTCAGAAGTGGAAAACTGCTTTACAAATGTGTGAAGATGTAAGGGATTTATTTCTTTACTTAAACATTTCATGATAAATCATATAAGTGTAATCATTTGTTATTTAAGGTACCTGTGGATAATGAAACATTTTCAATATTTTAAAAAATGTTTTAGAAAAAGATAGGAAATAATGTGTATGAGAAACATATCGAAGTAGAGATTCCCATTTTCATTGGGATTTTGAATATTTAGAAGATCTGAATAGAAATGAATGAAATTTAAAAAATTTCAGCAGGATATTAAAGGAGCTTAGATTATTTTCAATTCTAATCAAATTAGTTCTTTTATCAAAATTTTTAAAACACGGTATTCCTTTGAAAAAATTAGTAATGTATTACAATAAATTATTGGTCACCTGATCATGGGTAGGGGGAGGGGGTTGAAGTATGTAATTATGCACAGCTAAACAAAAATAATTGACATTACCAAAAGTAAGTGCTATAGAATATTAATAAGGAATCTGTTGAATGCTTATACGAATAGAAAAGGAAACCCAGTATTTTAGCTTCTCCTCAGATACATAAATGATTTACAACTTTTTCTACTCTAACATTATGTCCACGCATATTTTCAATTAAGTTAATTTCTGTTGAAATAGATACCCATTACGTTGCTGAGCTTAAATCTACAAAATAACTTCTAGCATATTCATTATATCTAGCTTATTATTATAATTTACTAAATTTATACTTTCGTTTTCCTTCATTAGCTTATAAATAGACATCCTTCTACGCAAGCAGACTTACTCTATGCACGTATCCACGTATTATTGGATGATCCTGATGTATCACTGAATATATTGCAAGACTTGGAATCAAAAAATGATACGAAAATTCAAGCTAGTATCATAAGAGCATTGTACTTCAAACAGCAAAATCAACTTGACTATGCGATAGAAGCTGTGAATTTGGCATTGGAAGTGCCAGAAGCTTGGTTACTTCTTGGTAGCATACATTACGAAAGAAAGGAGTACAATCATAGTTTAATGGCATTTTTAAATGGTGTTACCGCAGACCAATATAATTGGGAGTGTCTGGTTTATTTGGGACATTATTATCGTGAGCATGGTAATGATTTGGAACGTTCTAGAAGGTGTTACCTAAAAGCATTACAAATTAATCCCAATTCTGAAGAAGCTGGAATTGGTTTAAGTACTGTATATAGGCTTCTTAAAAATTATGTTAGTATAAATATTCTTCATGGCTGTAAAGAAGTTGTTGGAAGCTGTTGAGCAAAAATAAAATTTATTGATTACAGAGTGCAAATATGCAACTACTAGAACGTTTGACTGCAGAAGACAGTGGCCCTAAGTGGGCTTGGTTTCAACTTGGAAAGCAATATCTTGATCAAGAAGATGGTTGGCAAGCCATTAAAGCATTCCAACGTGTTATTCGAGCTGATCCTAACAACAGGTATAACTTATTTTATTTGTCAAGTTTCTGGAAAATAAATAACTGCCGTATATTTATAACTTTAGAGTTAATTATTCCACACAAATAAAACCTTATTACCTAGTATTTATTTATAAGTTCATTTGTTTTTTCAGCGACAATTGGGAAGCGTTAGGAGACGCTTATTTCATCCGCGGTGCTTATACGTCAGCGTTGAGATCTTATCAACGGGCATTAGAATTATGTCCTACTTTACTGTATTCCCTGACACAGCTTGCAACTATTAAATTAGTAAGTACTATTTACACGTACTCGTTTGACAAATCGGTGAGGCACGTTCGATGCAAAAAAAATATCCCTTCCATTGCGGGACATGCCCGCGAGGGGCCAGAAACTCGAGAGGTCTCAATCGCCGAGAAGTGTAACACAATACGGAGCGGGTATATCGGTGTGACACCAGGAGACCACTACTAATCCAATTACAAACCATCTTTATTTTTAATTATTTTTTTATGGGACTTTTGCCAACTTATTTCTGACATTTTTCCAATTAAAATGATATTAAACACGATATAATTTCAATTGTATTTAGTAGTTTAATTAACGTTATGGAGTAAGTTTAGAACATAGAAGAGGATAGTGAGTGAAAAGAATGACCCACCGCATTCATTCAACATTATTTACTCTATTTCATAGATTCTGGAGCAGTACACTGATGCAAAGCATGATTTTGAGGAAATCTTATTAATTAAACCGCAATACGTGCCCGCCTTGAAGGGATTGGCCGAAGTCTGTATAGCTTTGGCAAAGGAAAGTGCTACTAAACAATTTCTGGGGCGCGTGAATGATTATCTTCAACAAGCACTGAATAATTTGTCTTTAGCTATTACGGAACGCAACGATATGTCTTGCCTTTGGAAGTTGTTAGGCGATGTATGTTATAAAGTCGCCCTTCTACCAGAAAAATACAATTCCTTGAATGTGCCATCTAAACTAATAAAAAATGATGACAGTGAAGGTGTTGTATGGTTGAAACGCAGAGACCTATTCTTATTGTCCACGAGGAACGTGTCCGTATGCTAGTAACATGACTTCTTTCACAACTACTTTTAACGAATATTTTAATTACAGATGTTACTGCTGTGCATTGTCCATTTCTCCACAGTCTGCTTCCTTGTGGCATGATCTAGCTTCCTGCTATCTAATGCAGTTGCAGTTTGATCCAACGGTTGACCACAAGATACTTGCCAGTAAGTGTCTCGCGGTTGGAAAACACGCTGTTAAACTGTGTCCCTCAACATGGTTACATTGGAACCTCTTAGGAGTCATTTGTATGTCACCGCACATAAAGAATTACGCATTAGCACAACACTCTTATGTTATGGCAATCGACAGAGAATTGAACAATCCTGTGGTTTGGTGTAATTTAGGAACTTTATATCTACATATAGGTAAAGATGGTCTCAACGAAAGATTGTTATTTAATATTTTTAACGCTGTTTTTCATTCTAATTTGAAGGGAAAAAGCTTTTTAAGGGAAAAATACAGATCTTTAATTTCCATAAAACTTGTGACGCATAATTTTTCTTATATCTCAGGAGACTTGTATAAAGCAAATGAGGCTTACTCTCAAGCTCAGCGCGCTGATCCAGCATATATAAACAGCTGGATAGGACAAGCTATAATTGCTGAAATTATGGCTAGAAAAGAAGCTATCGACTTGTTTCGGCATTCCACACAACTGGGGTATCACGATGAAGCCGCACTTGGATATGCTCATTGGGTGCTCACCATTCTTTTAACTACCGATATCGAAAAGGACTCTGCTTTTACATACATAATAGAAAACATGCATGCTCTATTTGTCGCCTCTGACGTCATGACGTGGTATTTGGGTAAGTGGAAAACATGAAATTTTTAGAGGAATAACGGAAACACAGTTTAATTATATCATTTACTGTTAACTTGCAGAGTACCACCCTGAAGATTGTTACGCTCGAAACGCGTATGGATTACTCTTAGAGAGGCAGAAACTCTATAGATCATCTGCTGAACAATTTACTATAGCTATACGCACAAACGTTCCCGAAGAGAAGGATGCTGTCTGTTTAAATTTAGGTCGTGTTTTAATACAACTCAAGAAGTATTCAGAGGCTATAAAATTATTTGAGGCTGTAAGACGAGTTAATTACAATTCGCAATGCCACTTAGCATTATCTCTGTACAAAGGTGATGTTTCTCAATTTTCTTTTTCGTGTTTCATGCAATAAAATTTCATTTCAGATTTTATTCAAATAAGATTTCTTTATTTTCAGCTGGGAAGTACGAAGAATCTTACAGTGCCTATGAAACAACACTCCATTCCTTCGCTAACACTGAAACAGAAAAGGCATACACATTATGTGCTATGGCTGCCATAGCATACACCTTCCAGGGCGTACACGATGCCAAAACATTACTTTTCCAAAGCATCCAAATTCAGCCGCTAGTTGTAACTAGTTTTCTGGCGGCTGCAGCATTAGGTATATTACACGGAGATTTGAACTTGACTACGTTGATTCTCAACGAATTGAAATCATATGAAAATCATCGAGATTATGGCCATCATGTTGCCAATTTGACTGCATATTTTCATCTAATAAAAAATGACGTAAAGGGTGCTGTTTCGATACTATCTAAAGCAATTTTCAATTATCCTGGTATGTGATATATTCTTAATACAAAATTATTAATTTTTTTGTCACTATTTTTGGAACACTTAATTAACTGTATTTAATTTTTAATTGCAGATGATGTAAGATATTGGATACAGTTACTTAGAATTTTATTGGAAACTGATATACACGCTTTTAGTAGATGTGCACAAAAAGCACTATTCCTCAACAGAAATATCGTAAATACAAATGCTGTACACGTGGCCTGTGCGTCGTCGTTTAACAATTTTGCACAATCTTCATCATCAGATAGTGTTAGATCTGCGCAGAAGCTTCTGTTCACTTACCCAGATTGCGTCGAAAGTTGGGCTACATTTATAGTAGCATGTTTACCCAGGTACGTGTGGTCATGGCCGAAGAGACTAGACCGCAAAGGGTAAATTGAAGATATTAACTTTTGTGTAAATAATAATTTAGAAACTTTGTTGACAGGCCGTCGAATAATAATATTGACCGCACTGCTGAGTGGCTTACAGAATTCATATTGGTAACACAACGAAATCATAAATGCACAGCTTCAATGGCTAAATGGTTGGAGGATAATAAAACAAAATTAACACAGTATATTGATCTAAAGACTATGTCATAACTGTTATAAGGTTAACTGTATATATTTACAGAGATGTATAGTATGTAAGTACTTTGTGATAAGAATTATGATTTTTAATGATTGTATAGAACAAATTTGAATTGAATTTAATATAACCATGTAACTTTTTATTTAACAACAATTTATCATGACCTCTCCTCATTTTAAAAAATGTTTATTTTTAATTGTTTATTTAAATTTTATGGTATTCCACATTTGTGGAAACGATGTTAGTTTATGAATGTTATATTGCATAAGTGACAACACATGTAGGGTAACAGTGATTTTTAATGAAACATGTATATTTCGTAAGTCCAGTCTCCCTTTCAACATATCTTATATCCGTAAAATTGCCATAATCATTTGCACTTGTTCATTTTGTAGAATAATTTTTAGGACATTTCGAGGCAACATAAACATCACTTACATCCCGTTGATCTACACAACAGATTTCTCTAATTCTACTACACAAATTAAATCAGCGCATCCTTATTAAAAGTACACGTCAATTCTTATACACACAATATATGCATTCATATAATATATTACAATTATTTTTTGACGAGCCCTTGACCAGCAAAGGCAAATAAATACACGTATTATATTTTTCTTCTAGTAACGTTAGGTATTCTTTTGATACAACAATGATATTATCAATGTCGAGTATTTCATTTTTATGAATATCGAAGTATGATAAAAACCATCATACTGACTGATCTAATTTTGTCGGATTGTCGTTAAATTGTCATTAAGATTACTTTTAGTCTCTTCAACAATTAATAACATATTTATTTTGAATTTTACTTCTTCATAAAAAAAGAGATTTCCGTTTACAGAACACCATACAACATTTATTGTACGACATTGTTTAATTATACTTTGAAACTTCAGCCTTGAAGTTGAATACATTGATACACACTGAAATGTCGACTTAAAAATTTGTTGCAAACAATGGAAATATTAATTCTCGTTTAATCATTTCACTGTTCTTTTTAAGAAGAAAGTCAATTGCTTAGTAACAATTTTGAAAATGTTATGTATCTCTGTGTAAATCGTATGTAACAACATTTACGTGGTATGTAATACATTTATGTATTAAAAGCTACATCCATTGAACCGGCTATATTCATCAGGTCACCTATTTAATGACGTTTTTGAAGTTTTCTTTTGGATTTCATCTTTTCAGATTATGTTGGCCATATTTAAATATTTTAATGCTCTGATGCTGTGATAGAGGAATAGGGCCGCATGTAAGATTAAATTAGAGAATTTATTTTTTATAATTTCCCTTGAAAATTGTTAAGTTGAATAACAGTAACATACGAACGATTTCTAGCAATATTTCATTGTATAAAAATGTATTATTTTTTAAAATTTTTATTCTAAATGCGGTACCTCAAACGATTTTATCGAGTGTGCCATGTTTTATTACAATATATATTATTGTTGGTACAAAAACTTGCTACTGTTCAAATTTTTTTTTAAACATTGGTAAACTGATTGTTATGTAAATTACATAAAATTATATAAAAATAATAAAGATATTATATAAAAATAATAAAGAAAGGACAAAAATTGTCCAAACCTTCTAAGGCACCTAATTCTGAATATTTTCATTAAAAAACATTCTAATTAATATTAAGTTTTATTTCAAATAACACGTTATCCATAAGATGACCTGATGATAAAGATAAGTTTGCTGGCTGCTATTTAATCGTCTCTGTCGTACTTATTTAACTCTGATTTCACATTTCCCACTTATGAAACAGCATATATCAGAGAGAAAAGAAGTACTTTGATTAAATTTAAAATTTTCCTCAAACTTTGTATTTTCTTTCCACAAAAAACACACAAGAAATATGTAGAATTTTTTCTCCTTCTCTTCGTGGTAATCCACATTTTTTAAACAGTGAAAGACGTGATAAATCATTTTTAGGACCCACATTCATTAGACCTTACTTTTGAGTTACCCTGTAGACTAACGAACAAAATGAAACTTGACAAGTTCGATATGATAGAGAATTCCATTGAATTTTTACGATCAAAGTAACTATTTACAATACGATAAATTAGAATTAATAGTAGTTTAGTAATCATTAGGTCGTGTTAGTCTTTTAATAAATTATTAAGAAACATAATTGCAGATTACTTAACAAATAGATCTTTTAGCGACGAACAGATTGATTGCTCGCAGGATTCGGTTTGTTCTTGCTGTTCCTTCGCATTTCCTGAAAACCAACTGGTCACTTTGCCGGCTTTTTGCTTGTTCGGCGATACCGATGGTTTCCCGGACGATCCGGATGCTTCTGCGTCACTTCCTTTCTGTGCTGTCAGTATCTTTTCGATTGCGGTGCCTAACACCTGGAAACCAACTTTCTATTTTAAACCATTACTAGTTCTATCACAAAGCTATGGATTGCTCTACTAATTTATTCGAAGTTTCTAATTTTATTGTTAAAAATGTGCAATCGTGAACATTGTTGCTTTTCGGGAAAAAGGATAAATTGAAGTTACACTTTGTTCACTACAACATTTGAAAACTAAACGATTCGTTAGTTTGGGACAATTTTTCCAACGGAAAGAGTAAACAATTTAACGCTGAAGCATGTGAAATGTAATTTTTAAAAAAGCGGAAAGTTGTTTACAAACCTGAGCATCCACTTTAGTGCCACTGGTGTCATCCCAGACGACTTTGTGTCTGAGATCTCCAAGAGGCGAGCTTTTTCCAAGCGTTTCCTTCATCGCTTTTATGACCTTCGATTTATCGACTTTGAAGTTCAAACTGGCCGCAATTAGGCTCTCCGGTTTTTGTTTTTTCGACATTGGCTGATGCCTTTTAGCGAACCAATTGGACGGCGCCATAACGGAGGAGGCAGCTGCCTTCGAGGAACCGGTGAGCTTCTCCTTGGCCTCGTGGAGGATAGACACGTCGAAGCTATTCGAGCGGAAGCTTTTCAGTCGATTTCGCTTCTGCTCGGTCGTCTTTCCAGACCAATTCGACTTGCTTTCTTCCCGTAAGCTCGAGGCATCCTCTCCGCACCGATTGATCTCGGTCGCTGACGACGCTAACGAGCTTAGGATCGATATTAGATCGGTGTTCGAACAGACGATACCCGCTGTACCGGAACCAGACGCGCCCATGGTTCTTGGTATTTCCGAAGCTCGTCTTTGCAGAGGCGATGTCTTCTGGTACTGAGTGTATCGCTGAGAAGAACTGTTACCCTCTAACGGTTGGATCTCGCACACTTGCTCTGTCGACGTTTTGTACATTTTCATACGAACCTGAAAATAGTTAACTTACTTTAGATCATCCTTCTCCGTGAGCTTTTATAGCAGGCACATACACTACTCCCGGTAAAAATTATTCGGTTAACCGAACCGAGTTTCTGCATCAATTGTAACACACGAATATTAGTATAATTCTGAAAGTTATTAAATCTTTTCAATTTTTTAAATTGCACATCTCTGTACTACGTATACGTATTACCACGTCTAGCTCTCTATTTAGAATAATGTAGTATATTTATCACTGATTTCAGAAAAACCTCAAGTGTCCGACACGCTGGAATAATACTTCCCCTACATCAACGGAGCTACGCTTCCTCTGGATTGTTCGCGTAGGAGTGAATACGACCGACCCAGATTCGTCAATTGCAACGTAATTGTGTACAATTCTCACCTTTCTCGGTTTAATTTCCGCGATATTGTCCATAATGTCTAGCTGAAGATTATGAGTGCTTCCACTGTTACTCGGCGGGCCGGATAAACCCGATTTCGAGTCGCGCCGACTAGGTAATATTCTAGTAGCTCCTCCTAGGGGGAAAGCGGCGATAGATTCCCGGCGATTGCGACCGAACGAAGTCGTTGGCAATTTGGAGATTATTACGACGGAATGTCTTCTGCCGCCGCTAGCTTGCGGAGCTGGCGCCTGAGATAGAGTTGCGAGGAACGCGGCTTCTTTCGGCGATGGTCCTGATCCTTCCCCACCACGCTCGCTCAATCGCCTCACCTGAACATACGAATCACTTTAAACAATGCCAATGTTCACGTTAGAATTCGATCAGAAAATCTAAGAGTTCACTTGTCCAAAACTATTTACTGTCTGTGTTCGATTTTGTATACATTTTGTATTATTAGCAGACTGCGGATCTTTATGCATTTATGGCTTCTAAAAATGTTGAAAAAATGCTAGAATATAAATTTTCACAGAATTTAATACGATTTTTATTTATTTCAGATCTATAAAGGCTGCTATCACGGAAAACAAGATTCTATTTGATCCCACTTTCTTGAAACTTGCCTGTAAAAATTAAAAATTTGCATAAACATTCGCAGTCTGGTTAAAGCGAGCAAAAGATTAGACTGTACCTGGGATGCGGTTATCCCGGAAGTACATTGCGGCGTCGGCAAAGAGTGTTTTCTGGTTTCCCTCCAAGGATATAGAAGATCAGGATTCAAGGATGGTAAATCTGGATCTAGAGACCGCGGAGGTGACTCGTTCCTGCACAGATCCGCTTCCTCTTCGCCTTGCGCGCTTTCCTCCACAATGATTTGTGGTTCACCAATGCTGCTTCCTGCGCTTAGGCACGCGCTGTTCGATTGCTTCCTCATTGTCCTTCAAAAATGATGTTCTGTGGACAGACAATACAATTACCAAAATAATAGCTATTACAGTTTCGATTGGATCGTTGCATCGATTAAATAACAATTATTTTCATTTACGTTTATGAGAAACAACGGTTACCAAGTGCACCGGAAGAAGAGGAAAGATTAAAAGTAGTATGGAATCTTGCGATAGGAAAGTGGGAAACAATTTCAATTTCCGTTCGCGTTTCCGCCGAAGGAATTTGTACTTTGTCGACACCGTATATCACGTACATACCGAGAGAACTCGCGTCGAGAATCAATGGGAAAGTTTCTGAAAACATACCTGTATCGATTGATACATGTATTTCTGGCACGATCTCGCTAGAATGCTCAGAATGCCAATTTCTGCTCTTGTTTATTTTTGTTCCTTTGTGACAGAGTAGGCCAAAGATCGATTTCGAATTTAACACTTCGAATGACCGGTGTTTTTGTTTCACAATTATTGAAACCATAAAAGGGCATTCGTGAAAAATGATTTTCCTTAATAAAACATCAAACAATATAAAAGAGAATTTTTATGAAATTAGATATTTTATAAATTGTTGGATAGTTGATTAAAATATTTAAATTGAAATAGGAGACTCTTAACATCGAAATATTTTTAATCTGGTCCTGCCAAATCTAACCGCGATTAACTTCCTAAGCCTTCATCCTTTTTCCTGGAAGTTTCGCCGGTCGGAAGTGGAAAATAATCAAAGTGCACTATTATCTCCGGATTTGGATAAGTATAAAAACGGCTGTCTTTACGGTGTAAGCATCATTCGCTGCCAAACCAATTCGGAGCGTTTCAAGTGACAAGTAACATTTCATTCGATCAAACATGAAGTTTTTCGCTGTTCTTTGTGTTCTCGTCACCATTGCCTACGCATCTGCGGCGAGTATTCCACAGTATGATGGACCATCTCACGAGTCGAGTAAGTATTAAAACTGCACGGCTATAAAACAGTCTTGAAAGTAACAATAAGAATGCTTTTTAATAAAGAAAACGCGTTGACACGCGGTAAATGCGCGTCGTGGCGTATAAATGGTTGATAATCGTGGAAATAGAAGATTTTATTCTTTAACATCTGTATTAACGTTTTCGGCGCTCAATAGCATGTTTGCAGTATATTTATCGACGTTTCGGTCTTATTTTAGACCATTTTCAAGAAAAATAATTGCGTCTGTAAAGTAATAACGTTTTATATTATTGAATTGTGGGGTGAAAACAGTAGAGAAAGGTACCACTAACAATACTCACTTGCTATATGTGAAAAGAATTAGGACATATTTTTAAGGAGAACAGAAAAACCCTCTTATTTTGAAATTTTGAAATTTTTAAGCGACAGTATAAACACGTGCCGGTTCCATGACTGTAGGATCAACACTGCGACACAAACTGTCAAAACATTTGAAGGATTAAATAGTAACAATTGATCGGAGCCCGAGCGCCGAAAACATTAATACAGATTTTAACATTTTGCGATCGATAAAAAATTGAATATTTATTTTATTCTTTCATGTGAAAGATTTGTATCGTGCAGAGGAGTAAACGGAGTTATGTTTTCTTTTCTAGAGCATATAAGTGAGCGCGATGCCGACGCTGATGCCTATGCCGATGCGATCGCTGATGCAGTAGCAAGTGCTATAGCCGATGCCGGTGCTTTTGCGGGAGCAAATGCTGTTGCGGACCCTAAAGCTGTAGCGTTTCCTGATGGCGATGTGATGAGCCGATCACGTAGATTCACTTGCGACGTTCTCTCCTTCCAATCACAATGGTTCAGCCCCAATCACGCAGCTTGCGCTACCAGATGTTTGTTTCAAAGACGTAGAGGTGGTAGATGTCAAAACGGCGTCTGCGTTTGCCGATAATGATGCACGACTGGTTCACCATAAATTGCTCTCTGATTTTGTAACATTGGTTTCCCGACTGGATATATTATTCTTATTATAACTTGTCTCATCGTTGACGTTTCACTGTAATCAAAGGATGCCTAGCATTCACATATGGTGATAATTCAATAAACAATTTTTATCTGCATTTACGGTTTGTTCATTACGCTTTACACCCAAGCCAGGTCCTGTGTGTCCATTACTGTCAACCAACTTCTTCATCTCTAAAATATCCCGTAGGATATATGTAATTGTATTCATACGATCTCTAGCATCCTTTAATTTTCGTATTATTGATTCGTTACTGTTCGCTCTGTCTACATAGTCGCTTGTTATAATTTAAAACGAGGAATAAAAGTATAGTCTTCGTGACGTAACAAAACCCGAACTGAAGAAACTTAGAATTTTCGAAACGGCATCTGTTATTGCCGATAATAAACTGTCGCAGTTTCACCACAGTTTATTCACAAATGGATCCTTAAATATGTCACAATCTTCGCTGTCTCGAGTGGATACTGTACTTTTATTGCAAGTTGTCTCGTCATTGAGATTCAACGGAATTATTATTCACAGAATTATTTGGAAATTCAATAAACAATTTTAAACCACTGTTTATTTCGATCGGTCTTTTAAAATCCCTTTGAAAGGCGCGATCAAGAATGGAGAGAAAATTTGGCAAACAATCTATACTACTATACTGAACAGGATTTTCAAGTGTTATCGATTGTCGAGCGTCGAGATACGACAGGTTGTATCTACGTGCCTCACTGACAAATCTGTAACTATCGATTATCGTTCAATCTGCAGAACAATGTTTGGATTGGAATTATTGTCCAATTACTGGAAGAGTTCGAGAATTGACTTCCTATGGGCATAGACCCCGTTTACCTTCCATTCGCCAAGTTAATTGAGTTCATTCGTTTGAAACGTATCTTCGCTTTACCAATGTCACGTCCGATGGTCCACCCACCGATGGTGGTTAATAAAATCTTTAATGCATTCTCAATATTTCTCTATCATGTCACCGAATCCGTGATTGTTAGATTCTCAAACGTTGTATTTGGTTGCGAGCGATAGATTTAGGAAAACAATAGGATACATTTCGCAGCCAACTAATGGGATTATCAAAAAAAAGATTAAATATCTCACTAAATACTGAAGACAGAATCTTAAACGTCAGCTTTGCGATATTACTACGCGTTAATTTCTAATGTATTTTCTAGTGGCTATATAAACGAACAGAACTCGATTCTCTTGAATAATCTCGTGTGTTACCAGGATTATCCTTTAAATCCGGAGTGACTGTTCAAACTACCGTTCGATAAAAGTCTCTTGCGAGTGTATCACTCAGAATCGCAGGGATTAAAAATACATTGTCTGTAACTTCCGAACCGGATTTAGAATGGACACGATTTTAACTTTCAGCAACCGTGTTCTCGATCGTCTGTGAATCATCATGGGACCAAAGCAGGATTTAGAAGCTCGGCACATTTGCTAACCTGAACCCTTCTACCATCCCGATTTCAGACTCGACAGCGATTAATGTGTTACAAAGACACCAAGATATGCGATACAACGAGACACGGTAAGGGTCGCGTAAGCACAGAGCCGAAAATGGCTGAGGATCCTGGCAGCAGGCTGCCTCATAAAAGATTTCATCCCCATGCACAGTATGGTGGATGGTAATTCGTAAAGCAACCGCTTACGGTGGAAAACTTGATTCGCAATTCGTCAACCAAAACCCCCCGACCTTTCCATAAATTTTCATGTACGACTCAAAAATGTCATACAAAAATGTCATACGGACGATAGCAAATCCTTTGCGAGATTTATGCAAACGAGCAGGTGAAATATAAAACTCTAAAACCTCAGAAGAATCTTGAAATATTATTATATTAATTTATCAATTCTTTTCTTTATTCACTATGCTCAATTAATATTTAATTGTAACTTAACCGAACTAGTGTAAACTAATTTTAATGACCGAGTGATATTTACTTTAACCAAATTGTTTATGTATTAAATAAATAATTATAATACTGTCATATTACCGTGATCAAACACAGCGAAGCGTGGTTCTCTAAGAATATTCGAAGAAGTGACGAGATCGTTGAGTTATTATTGACAATAATAACGTAATGCGCTATGACGTAAATTATTGAAAGGCTTTGCAACGAAGAAAAGGCCATAGCGGAGGCGTGGCGTGTAAAAAAGAGTATCATCCTCCTCCTTGGAATTTTCTTGAAATTTTCGAGGGAATTTTCAAAGAGAATTCTCCACCCCAGTTTCGTACAATCACCAAGGTGTCGAAACCAAGAGGGAACGGCAAAAGGAAGAGTTTTCATGCTTCAGCGAAGATGGAGAGGAACACTGTCGAATAGGATATCAAGAAGGTGGTTTGCGAGGCTTAACGCGCTAGAACGGCATGCTAATGGAAATCGATTTGTGAAATGTCTTTCGGCGTAGTCTGAATGGTATTTCTCTAATTAACATTTTTCCCCTTTTAACTTCTCGACAGTATCTGCCTTCCTGTCTATACGCAACGAAAATGGAATAAAATCACAGTCTCGAGAATTAAATGACTTGACTTCGAACTTTGAAAATAATAATTAAAAATAATTTTTATTTTTCCATACAAAATCCGCAGTCTAGTAATCGCTAGATATTTAGGTGGGTAAAATGTAAAGTTCAAATCATTTAATTCTCGAGGCTGTGATTTTATTTCATTTTCGTAACTAATACAACAATACTAAATAAGATTATCGGCGCAAAGGTTCGATCAATTAAATACAATATAATTAGCTATTTTATGAACTGTTCCTGTTCCTCCAATAGAAAAACAATTTTAGCAAAGGTGGCTAAAAATAGACGTGTGCAGATGCAAACTCGAATCGTTACGTTTAAGATGTTCATAAAATAGCTAATTATATTGCATTTAATTGATCGAACCTTTGCGCCGATAATCTTATTCAGTATATTAAAAACAATTTTCATTCGAGAAAAACTTCTAATATTAATACAACAATATTTTTAAACTCAATAAATGTCTTTACTGTTTCGCATAATCTGATTTTTCTCACGAATGCATAAAATTCGCAGTCTAGCAATTATCAGTTTGTTACAAATTAAAGATAAATGACGGAGGGGTTTTGATCCGAGATCCAAATTCGATCGAAGCCTTCGACGCTGCTGATGAAGAATGCTACATCGAACGTTAAAGATCAAAGCAGGCATTTCGCAAGGACACGAGTTTCCACATGCCACGGAACACGTGTCAAGCGTTTCTTGATTCGGTGAAACACTGCCTTTGCTCGGTTTTGCCTATTAGCAGCACAATGCAATCGAGATATGTACTTGGACCTCAAAGCCGTGGTATAAAGCTCGGTAAACATGGAGATCTGGTACCTGTTTAGGTCACGCGTATCGTTCTTGCGTTTACGCCATTAACACGAACTATTCTATTATTTACGTTGATATGCAAGCTGCTTTGCTTATTTTTATCATTGTCAGCGCACGTGCGTGGAACATGTTTGATAAATTGGGGTGCAATGAAAATTTAAACACTTTACTTGAGTTTGTTGCAGAAGAAAGCAACATTATTTTCTACAGAGATCCTCGGTCCAATGATCGTATGAACCAGCTTCCGCGGAATCGGTTTTCTTATCTACTTAGATTTATGGGATCTCTTAAGCACTGAAACAGGTGGACAGCAAGATAGTTATCGAATCGTTTTCGATGGTATCTTTTATGAGAAGTCATTTGATAGGGTTACAACTCCTGCACACCTCGCAGTGTACGGGGGTGGAAATCACTACGAGAAAGTTCATTATGGGGAATGCCAGCATGCGAGTGTTCCTAAGGGGACTGGAGGGAGTTCCAAGAGATCCCACGCTTAGCGGATTAATTGCCACGATGCGTCTTCGGGTTCCTTATACGTCAATCAATATCCAAGCACGAAAGCCAAGTACTTCGCGAACCATGTGCAGTAATAATGAAATTCCCACAACTCTAGCAATAATTTCTTATATAATTATTGGAAAAAATTGCTCGTTAATATTTTTCGGTACTTTTCCGTTAGCCGGGCGCAAACCTAACCCAGACCAATAATTATAAGCATATATAATTATAACCTAAACGATTATAACCAGACCAATAATTATAAGCATTCTTTTTGGGTAAAACTATTTTGTTTACAATTCATTAATATTTGTTTATAGTATGCTTATAATTATTGGTCTGGTATTTTTCAATTTACGTCTGTTCGTTACTTAACGGAGTCACAGTGGCCATTCGTATCCTTGCCCCTACGTTCTCTAATATCCGGCACACAAGTTCATGAAAAACATCGAGTCAAGAGATTGCAGTAACGACCACTAACCCAGACATAATCTGTCTGGAAGCCTCAAGGTTCCGAGCGAAGTTACCCAGAAGTATTTACTCTAATAAATTCGTTTACGAAAGAAGGTTGATTTATCTCTCGTCCAGATTCCAACGCCGATATAATTCTCGTTGGGAACATGATTACAGGAACTATGTGCACGGCGGCGTTTCCCTTCCGGGTACAGTTTACTGCACCAGTCGGTTCTATGTATTTATTGATTTTCGTCGCTTATGTGTCTTGCATGTTTTTGTTGTTCAGCATCGTACAGTCCTGTCGAGAATTTATGGGATCAATTGGATAGAAAAATTCGAAAAACGCCAATTACATTGATAGCCGAATTAAAACAAAGACTTGCAACTGAGTGGTCGAATGTAACTGTTGAATATTTTTAAAAAATTACAAATAATATGCCAAACGGGTTAAGACATGTTCCTAAACAAAATGGTTATTCCACGAAGTACTAACAAATTTTATAATGCTAAATTACATTATCTAAATAGAAAAGTTAATATTGTCCGAATATTTTTGTGAGCCACAAATGGTACATTATTTCGTTTAATAATTTTTATTATGAAACGTATGTATATTTTTCAAATAAAGCATATATGTTTATCAACATTAATAAATGTTTTATTGCTAGAAACAATTCCCAGGGCGATTGCTTTATCAACAATCGAATTATCAAATCATAAAGTTAGTTATACCTAGTGTCCGAATATTTTTGGGGGTCACTGTATGTAGTCAATCATGTAACGTATTTCTGCGATATGTATTAATATCGTTCCGAATTTCTATCGATGACAATTATATTTCCTGGCACGTTCCTGATGTATTACATTCGCAATTTGATTAAGGCTTTGGTGGTAATCGGTTCGTGCCAATATTTGGCACGAATTGGCCCGTTGTGTTCCGTTATCTATTGTTCCCGATATTACTCGTTTCAATACCATTGTTACTATTACTATTATTCCATTTAGTTTACCGAATACACGGGGCGCAACATTTAAACGAGTACATCCAAATGTCTCCGTTTTGTGTTTTTCTATGGATCACGGAAATGTTTCTGTACGTATCGTGTGAAAACTACGGGATATCGCTTATCCATTATCATAGTGACCCAGTGACAAAAATTTTTTTTCTTAACTTCATCAATTGTAACATTTTTCTGGTTAAAATGTGACCAAACGATGATTTAAATTCGAGCATGGTTATTTGTTTACAACGATGTACCCGTGTTTCCGCGTGTATCAGAAATACGATGCAAAGTTAACGGAACGAGAAACATCAATGCGAACAACGGGTCCAATATGTGTTTCGAGAAAGTTTCTCGTTGTTTCTAGTTTCGCTTGATCCGATTCGTTGAATTTTCTTCTAGTTGTTTTCGTGGATGTTCTCGGCCGTTTCAGTCCGCTCGGTAACGTTTCAATTGAAAGGTCGGAGGCGGATAGGAAAGGGAAACGGAATTGGTTTCAGATTCTTTTTTCTCCCTCGCCCCCCTCTGTCCAACGAGAGTCACTTTCCTATCGCGGAAACGCGTTAATATCAAAGGTAGAAGGTAGGCAGTTGCGTCGGTATCGGAATTGTTTAACGTCAAATTAATATCATGCGGCCCGACCTTTTCCACTCTTCTGTTCATTTTGTTTAATACGTCGACACAGTGGGCCGTTTCTATATAATAGCTGGAATTAATTAAAACATTCTCATTGCTTGAAATAAGTTAAAATTAGATCTTTCCGTAAGCTGATACTTGACCGAAAAAGGCCTTCTGTATTTTGAAAATATCTAAATACCAGAAACGCACGAAGACTCGTAGTCTATTTATAAGAGAAACGAGTAGGTGAAATGCAGAAGAGTATTAACAATATTAAAAAAAAATATGTAAATGTTTATGTTACTTCTCTGTTACAAAGTTTAATTCCTCTGCTATTTGAAATTGTATTTACTCCGGCTTCATGTCGGAAATGCATCCGCAGTTCACTAATTATATTTTCCTAATTATATGCCACTAGCGTTCCAATGAATCGACCATCCTCGAATGCGATTTCTTCAAAGATATCGAGTGATATCCAATAAACCAAAGACCTGGTGAGTGCAGCTTTAGATAGTGTATCGATCGTGCTCCTCGACCACGTTTCACCCTTAGAGCTACAAAGTTAAAGCGCATAGAAAGTAGCCGGCCGTTTTCTTATCCAGCGAGAAATAGTGTGAAATTCCAAATTCAATAGTCGAACAGCTCGAACGGAAATCGCAGCGATTAAATTTTAATTTGAATTTCACTTATCTGTCGATAACAAATATTACCTTTCGCTTCGAAGGATGAAATTAACGAAACTAAAATGTTTTTCTTTCTTCTGGAAAAAGAAATAACCATACTGTACACTGCAGATGTCGAATTTAAATTTGAAACGATTGGCACAGAATATACTTCAATAAGAATTGTTACTTTCATTATAACAGATGGATGAAAAATCTGGTTTCTTTTTAATGGAAAAAATATAATCATCAGGTAACTGCAAATGCCGAATTCAATCGATTTAATGATCGACATCGACAAGAATTGCACCAAATCTCGAATAGATCCGAAATATTTGTTTACTACTCGCATCAATATTTTCCAGTATCTATAACTCAATATCAAGTTCAAATCAAACGTATCTAAAACGACCTGACCATTTTAAAACTTTTTCGAGGGGTGGCTCGACGTGGAATCGAAAAGTTTTGCCATTTTGATCAAATTTGTGATTTATGATCGCGCAGGTAGTTCTGGAAAGTTGGGAATGAATCGCGTCTTCCTCGACGTTGAATCGATAAAATTATGGTTCTGGCTATGAAAGAACATAAAAGTTCTTTATTAAGGCAATTAAAACGAACTGCAAAGAAATATCTATAACGGGGAAGCTTTTAATTAACCTACTAATATTTCATTTAATACAGAAATCAATTACTGTTTTAAACGAAGCATGCGTGTAACTATTTTTTATTGTTAATCGTAACATTTTTACCGAGGTCTGCCTGGGAACTAGAGCTGATCTTCTCGAAATAAGGTCACCTTTCCTAGAAGTGTATGTGCCTGCCGATAAGTTGAAGTCAATACAAAGCTATTGAGAACGCTCAAGATCTTTCGCTTCGGCGAATCGTTAATTTCTTTGATTGGAGAGACACTGTGCACAAATTGTGTCGCGTTTGTTCCGTCCAACTCTCGGTTACAAAAATGGAACAACAGACGTAGAAGGATCCGAAGTTAACCCTTGATCGTGGTTTATGTAACGTTTGATTTAAACACATTCGGCCAGAGAAAATTGGATTGAACCTGAGAGTTGTAGATCGCCAGACATGGCAGGACATTGCCGGGAGTAACAGGATTTACCACAACGTGGTTTCCGCGTCTGCATTTTGCCAGCTGTAATTCATTGCCAGCGAGCAAGATTGTTACATTCTGCATCCGACGTAACCGTTGCACTTTAAGTTTCGAATTGAATACCATCGTTCGAACTTCGGTCCGAGCGTGAAATTAGATCGCGCCAATTCTATCTTGGGTTCGATCTTGGTTTGTTAAAATGCGGATTATTAATATCAGACCGATAATAGGGATGTTGAAATTCATAAATGGTTACATTTCGATTATGTAATTCAAATTTCACCTCGATCAAATTCACGTCATAATTTAATCTCAATAATCAAATTCAAATTACGAGCGCCGAGCATTGGGTTCATGACGTCCTCCACCGCATTCCCGTTTCATAGCAGAGTTCGGCGAAATTTTATTCGAAGGACGGATATAACGGATAAAGGCTATAGAAATTGATCCGCCCAAGATTTTATTCGAATAATTATTTTTAGAGATATATTTATTCGGAACAATTCGAACGATGTCGAACTCTGTGTCACAGCGTCTAGCATGCAATAGCGTAACAGCTACCGGCTTGGGAACGTAGAATACTATCGCCAAGAAATATCTTTGCTGCCAGCTCAACCGATTGTACTTATGCACCGTGATACCCTTCTGCGTTATAATACCTAAATTGCACGGGAAGTTCTCTTCAAATTATCATTATACATTATGTACGACACTTACTCGTTACGCTAATTTATATCCCGTGATCTGCTCTACAATAACGCAAGTTCGAGGACACTTATAACTTGCAATACCCGATCCCACCCACAGCTGTACAAACCACAATACTTCACCTGCTCTGAACAATCACGCAACACACTTCTTAATGTATTGTTTTACTAATGACAGTACTCTTGCTGCATAATTGTTTTCAAATGAACTTGCTAGATTTGGATTTAACTTTGCGTCGCGTTGCGTCGTAGAGGTCGCAGTTAATCTCGAACAATTTCATCGAGCGAATACGTGTGAAATTGTTGCATAGGAAACGTACAGTTTCCAACAGTAGCGTTGAACGAACGTTAACTTTTTTATTAAACGAACCTTATCGATCGAAGCGTACGTACATATGTACATGTGTCACGAAAATATAAAAAATAGAAGCATAGAAATAAAAATTGTTCGCTTCAATTGCTTGTGAACTGTGGTCATTTTATAAAGTTGTAATCTCTTTTAGGAAATATTCTTTAGGAAATGGTATTTTAGACTCCATTATCTCGCAGATATGCAACAGTTGATTTTCTCAAGTATTTTTCCTTCCGCTGCATCTAGAAGGAAATTTTGCGGGAAGGAAGTGGCTGATTCTGAAGTATATCATACTCCCGGTTTAGATTAAACATGTATATAAGGATCAGCCGTTAATTCCGTATTCGAAGAGCGCTAGTTACATTCGGATCTATTCGTAACATTTGACGAGTCAATTTTTCTTCGATCAAAGATGAAACTTTTCGTTGTTCTGTGCGTCTTCGTCGCGATTGCCTATGTCTCCGCGGAGAGCGATCCACAAGAAGTTGACCATGCGTTAACTGACCAGATGAGTAAGTAATTCAATGAAATGAAAGTGAATAATATTTAAAAAATGGATATTGATAAAAGAAAGAATTATTTTGCCAATTTACTATTTTTAAATAATCCATTAACTCTATATTAATCGTGTCTCAAGCTGAAATAAAAAAGTCACGTACCTCTTGATAATTTTGGGTCTTAATAAATACGGAAATAATGTTTTCGTAAAAGAAATCGTACGATTGGTTCAATTTTTCTGCTCGCTGCAAGTGACAGGACTTATCCATCTACTCAATGTAATCGAATAAAAGATTTTATCTCCTCCCAATAAGACACAGAGGAATGATTTAACTGGGTTGGTAACTGGAGAATTCTTTTCAGAGCGTATTCTGAAACGCGAAGCTGTGGACGATTTCATGATGGGACCTGCCAATGACGCAAATGCAGTTAGCCGAGAACGTAGAGCTCCTAAAGATGTGTGCGATACAAATTGGTTTAAGAGAATCATGAATTTAGATTCTTTTGCTTGCAATGTTAATTGCAGCGGTAGACGCTACCGTGGTGGTAAATGTTCAAATCGCGTCTGCGTTTGCTACTAATCGTTCGATTAAAAACGGTTCTCCGAATCGATCCCAGACTTCTGCTTTCGTATTGGATTTTCATTACTCATTGTAACTGTTCACACCGTTGACTTCAGTTTTTAGTAAAAAGAGACGATGTACCACTATAAACAATTTTCATACGGATTTGTGCATTTTCTTGAACGTTATTCCCGATACAAGCCCTTCGCAACTACAGTGAAATCTTGATCTAAGAAAAATCTTCGGGCCCCTGCTGTTTCTTAGATCATGTGGAGGTGGATATGCGTTGTTCTTAGATCCTACGGTTTCCGCACAATTTTACAAGTGATTCACAATTTTATTTGACGTAAACATCTCGAGAGTTTTACAGCACTTTACTAAGAAAGAAATTGTGTTCCACGAGACTTTCTTATATTGAAGAATGTTCTTTATTTGCTCGAAGAGTAACAGGAATTATGCGAATACGCGTGCACCGAGTAGGTCATAATGGTTGTAATATGGCAGTAAAATCGAGATGATGTTCCAACGTGGAAAATATAGAATAATATTTTTCTATCTAAAGCTTCATGTCCAAGAGAGTCAATTTAATGTTGTTCTTTAAGCAAATATTTATTGCCATTACGTGCAACGATGATCGTATACTTGCGAACTTGGGCAATTTTTACTTTGCATAGGAGTTCCCAGTCTACTTATTACATATTTTTGCACGATGAACAATTTAATTTTTGTTTCTGCCTCGTGCTATGTAACCGTGTACACGTAATGTGACGTCCCGTATTATCCTGGGGGAATGGATAGTAGGATCGGGTCGATAGTATTCATCGTCGGAGTCCAACTTCTTCTTCCACATTGTGCTTTCACTGTGGAGGCCACGTGTAATCCAAGGACTGACCGAGAATCGACCGAATAAATTTTCATTTTCCCCGCTTATTCACCTGTCCGACGGCCGGAGATAACAAAGTTAAATTAAGTACGCGCGTATGGATGTACTTTCTGCTTTTCCTTGTTCAATCTTTCCTTTACCACTGTCGCCGTTAAGATCATCTATTTCCTTGTTATGCTTTTATCATTTCGTGTTGGTAAAAACTAGACCGCGCTGGATCTTACTTTAAAATAATACCGCCGGGCCCCTGCAGACATTATGAAACGAAATGATTTAAATAAATATAGGACGATCTGTCCAGTGTACGAACATTATTCGTATTAAACGAAGAAATAACATTTACGATGCTCTCTTCATGTTGAAATTTATGCAGTAATTGTATCGCAAATTCACAGACGTCTCGCCGAAGCGAAAGCAGGTGTGAAAATGAATTCGCTCGTATTATTGTAATTTCGTAAATTAATTCTTAAACTAATAGTAAGTAATTACTGGCATAATGAGATGGGTTCTCGAAATTAATCTGAAATGCACGCGTGTGTAGGTCGGCTGGAGATCACGGAAACGTTTATATTAAACTAACAGTTATTGCGCGTACGCTTAATGTTTCACATCCATTCTGCATAAAGCTGCAGGCTGTTTGACGGGACGACGCGTCATAATCACTTAGTCGCTTGAATGAAATTTTAACGAGACGATTCCACGCAGCGTCAAGGACAATTTAAAGAATTTGTTCGTAGAACAATGTTCGTTCACACGCGTCGAAAATAAAACGTATCGCCTCGGGCTGAAAAAGAGCGTATGCACACACGTGCGACGAGACTTAAATATTTAGTCGCAAGATATATTCTTCGCAGCACGCAAGCAGCAGCAATAATGTCCGCGGAGAAGCAACAACCTAACAGCGGGATACATTTCCAGAGGCCTGCTGCTCTACTTTGATCTCGTGCCCCACTACTATTTCACACGCAAAGGTCAAGATACACCTGCAAGAAATCGTCTTAAAAAACTTTCCATCCGCCGTAACAAGTTCTCCAAGTGTCAGTATCTCTGTTTGCTCGATCGTGGCTCTGCCGAGGGGTCGTGCGATATTATACGAAAGTTCTGTCCTTTTGGAGAAAAGTGAAAAAACTGAACGGCAGGAAATACGCATAAACGAAGAAGCAAAATGTTTTACAGAGAATGCGAACTTGTTTAATAATTTTTTGCGCTTCGAGCAGCTGTTATTTTCTCTTTCAAATATTACGGTAGTGGGTCACTAGGTCAAAAATCTTCCATGGTGTAAAAAAACAATCCGTGCTGAACAATTGACGCGTTAAGTGCCGAATATCGCTCGAAAAGCCCTCACCAGGTCAAAATTATCTAGCTGATAAAACTGGAATTGGACGATTAAATCACGGTGTGCTGAGACACCATAGAAATTACCAATTATGGAACATCCCGTGCGATTGCGAATTTTTATCTTATACACATGTAAGTGCATCTTCGAAGCCTTCGAAAGATGTTTTCGACCGTTTATTTATTAATTAGAAGTAAGAAATGAACGAACTATTGCTACATTATATTGTTTAAAAATATTTTCTGGATTTGATATAAAGTGCAAACAGGAAATCCAATGCATCCTCCTGAATTATTTATTCATTCGTATACAACGCCATCATTAATTCCTCGACTGTGGTGCAGAGCAATTTCACGTTAGCTCATACAATATTTGCGACATAGTCGTCGATTTTTCTCATACTTGTGAAATTTTTCCTGTCTGCTTCAATGGCTTACAGGAGATTGAATGTTAAACTTTTGAAAAATGGCATAGGTCGAATCAGCGACAACTTTTCACCCTCGACATCTCCGTTCCGTGTCACCAATAAACTTTCGCCCATTCTGTAACTAAAATAGAATATTTTTACGAAATGTCTATTTGAAAATTCCCGTTGCAAACCTATCGCTAAAATCGAATTCTCCCGTAACTGCTCGACAAGATATTTCCCCAATTTATTTCAACCCTGATCAACCATTTCGAATGATTCTGTTGTTTTCTCTTTCGGCGAAGAGAATTTACAATTAAAAAATGCCCTATTAAAATTTCCGAGCACGTTTTCACGCGATTCGCGTTACACGAGGTATATACAATTTCGTTCGCACCTCTTCTGACATTTGACGATAATAACGTCATAGATTGCACTTTTTCAGGCAT
The DNA here is from genome assembly GCA_028454225.1 of Lasioglossum leucozonium. NCBI lineage: Eukaryota > Metazoa > Arthropoda > Insecta > Hymenoptera > Halictidae > Lasioglossum > Lasioglossum leucozonium. The sequence continues at coordinate 11,481,373 of CM052207.1, forward strand.
CGTAAAGCGCAACAGATGGTTTTCACTTCTACTTTTTTCATTTTTAATTTCACTGCTTCCGCCATCATTGTCACTTCGCTCTCGTGCATCGAAAAATCCTTCTTTTTGTAGCATTTTCTTCGAGAAATTGTCAATATTCTAACTGCGAGAATTTCGTGGAAACTGTCACTGCATTTTCTAAAAATTTTCCATTCTCTTCTTGACGTAACGCTCGCGTCACTGTAATATTCTTTGGCACACAAAAGTTTCACCCACGAAAACCATCGTACGCGTAGAAGCCAAAGCAGTGCTTGTTGCTTTATGCACTTTATTTTGAAATTCCATTTCGCCTCTGCTTTTTTCCTAGCCGGATGTTCATATCTCTTCCATTTCTATAATTTCTGTTCTTTTTCCGCTGTTCCACTCACGTGCATCTATTCTTCAGGAACGACAAGTTCCCACATTCTTCGCAGCAGCAACAGGAATGCTCCAGAATATTTACATTATTACGAAAGACCGGATTCCACACACCTATTTTAGGAATTCTTGAAATTTTTTGGCGGCGCTGCCGCTTTATGAACTAAGCGATAAATTGTTGGAAGATTAGGCGCGAATTACGGCAGATTAAATTTAATTAGATTCGCGCATGTTTATTTCACGAATTCTTGAAATATTTAGGCAACGTTTCCGCCTTATGAATTAAATTTGTGGAACATTAATTTTGAATTGCGGCAAATTTAATCCAATTAGATTCCAAGCAAATTTATTTAATTCGATTAAACCAGATTTATGATATGTATACCGCGGAAGTAATGAAGAGCTGAAGAAATGCGAAAGGGAACAAACGAATGGTTCCGAGTGTAAACTTGTGAGATCACCTGTGTAATTGGACAAATGAGCAATTAAATGAGGTTGCTGCAGCATATGATATACAAGAAAATGTTCAGTGGAAGATAACAATTTAATACAAAGGGTTTGAAGCCGCAAAGAATATTAAAAACATCAACATCTGTGCACATTAGCTCATTGCAATAAAACAGGAAGGCGACTTTAACAAATGTAAAATCGTATTTTACCCAGCAGAAAGAAACAGTATCATTAACTTAGAATGTTTAACGATATTTCGGACATTGTTTTAGATTTTATCTCGAAACTTGTTCAAACATTAAGGGGTTCGCTTGGTAAAATCTTTTAAAAAGTCAAGATGGAGCTCCCGTAGTTTTCATCGAATGTTTTCGCTTCTCCAACAGCTGTTCTAAACTCGTGTAGACGTTTCTTTGAATACCCTGTACACTGTATACACTGTACAACTTTAATAACTGATATTCGTGGAAACTGGTCTCCGCGTCGTAAAGCCTAGCGTGTGAGTTTTTATTTCGTTCGCAATGTTCCTCGAACTACTTCACCACACTGCTGTTTATCACATTCTGCATTGCTGCGGAACAAAGGGATAGTTTCATTTACATCGCGCAACAGCGGTAACCGTGTTCAAATCGACAGAAAGTTCTGTTACAAAATGCACCGTTTCCGAATTCCTCATCCCTTGAGCCAGCGACGCGTCAGATCTCTCTTCTTCCGATTTATTCTATACTTGTTTATCGCGAGTTAGTGTTCATGAAACGAAATTGTTCCAAAGCTTTTGTTACATATCGTTTAGTGAACTAATCCATCCAGCTTGGTAGAAAAGCCGAAGTCCATTAATGAAAAAAGTGATTCTGATTTACAGTGTGCGTCAACGATTATGCGAGCGACTAAATTAGTAAATTAATTGCCAATTAAGAAGTACAATGTTGCGGACAGATATGCAACGCGAGATAATTTTATATTCGAAACGTAAAGGGGATGTAAATATTGAACACGTAAATTAGTCTTTCAAGCAGATCCTTAAAAAAACAATCGATGCGAACTGTTGGAGACTCTGCGATATTCACGGTGGCTTTAATTTTCGAGTTCAAAGAGACATTGGATTCAAAGAAACGGAGCAGAAACTGCTGCTAATTAAGAAAAGTTGTCGGAACTTCGAGGTCTCGTATTAAAACTATGTTAGAATTTCGTCTGCTGCACTGACTTTGTCGTCAAGATATACAGGGTGGGTCGTCACATTTTGCCATCTAGATTTACGTTATTATTAATGCGCATAGCAAACAATGTTTCAGATGAAGTTGAATGGTTTTGAGAGGGGCACATTCTGAGGGTCGTTAATATTTTTTTAAAAATGGTTTTGTAAAAATGGTTGCCACATTTTCTGTAAATATTAAAAATTAAAGTAGACGTTACAATTAAAATATCTCCTATGATTTTTTTACACAAATAGATTAATACTTTTTTTGTAAAGAATATGAAGGAGCATCAGCTGATGCAATAAAAAATATATAATTCCATTTAAAAAAACATTAATGACCTTCATATGTCCTTTACGAGTCCTTATGAGTTGCTCGTCGCGTTCATTTGAAACAGAACGGCTAAATATACACGTAAATGAATTTTTCTAAATAGAAACAAACAAACAAAAATTTAGCATCACTCGAAGCGTAATGGTTGACACTCACGTGAACATTGTGTTACGCGTACGTTCACGTTGTTGTACAATTAAAGGCACCGCGCGGACAGAAAAATCGATAAGGGACAAACGTTACAAAACACGATCATTTAATAACCCATTTAATTAAATTGTCGGGATCCATTTTTAACGAACAAGCGACTCCTTCCCGCTTACGTTCACCGAGGAGGCGTGCATTCTATATCGAATACCGATCGAATGTTTGCATATGTATAGGGAATTACGCTCCACTTTATTTCGGTGTGTAATACACGTATTTCGCGAGAGGAGAATAATTCATATTAATGGTGCAATAATATACTCCATTCGCGATGACACGTGACGCGACGAAATTTGAAGAGAACAATACTTCTCTAAACATACGCATCGTTTATTTTTATCTGCGCGTTTTCGTGGTAAAATGAACGCATAAAATATTCCGCAATAGGAAATGTTTCTGCTTTAACGAGTTTGCGAGCGAACAAAAACTGCGTAACGTTCCTTTGTGTATTTAATATCAATAATTTCTTGCATACATTTTTTATTATGATCCGTGCAACGAAAGTTTGTTTACAGTCGTGTAGAACAAAAAAAAATGAAGCAAAATCGTCCTATTTTTTACCGAATTAAAAGTTCAATGTAATTTAAACACATTTTATCTTGGAATATTTTCCAAGCGATTTGAATAAACGAAAAATGCTGTCCGCCAGAGTAAATGAAACATTCTGCCCGTTTAAAGGTATTACATTGCGCAGAGAGGGATGGATATTTCGCGAGATCGGCGGAAAACGAACAAATTTACGGGGGATAGAATTTCAGATCATTTACGCTTCAATTTATTTAAATAACTGGACGTATCATAGGAACGGGATTGCCGGGCGATCGATGCGCAGTCCCGCGATTGTTACGAAAATTCTAACTGAATTGTGAAGAAAAACCAGAGACGAAATTAAACGTCCAGGTAATCGATCGTAGGAAAATAAAGTAAATAGACTATCGTTTCCCTCTTCGACCAGGTACATACATTTCTCAGCTGCTAAATACAGTTTTTGGAGTTGTTAACTTAATATTAAGAACCGAACCGTGCTATGAAATTAAACAAGATTTATGCGCATATAATACACGTAACATAATAAATCATAATATCGTAGAATTTCTGAAATCCAAAATATTCTACGTCGTATTCACTCGTATTTCATAATTAATCTCTGTATTAACATTAACGACTACTTTTGCCATATATTTTTGGAGTTGTTAAAAAAATCTGGAATAATAAGAATTTTATCATTTCGAGTACGATGCTCGTTAACACTCCGTCTAGGTATAGTATTATTACGCCTGCTGCGTACAATGTTCTGTCTTCGTTGTAGCAATAATGTAAATCGTGTTCAGCAAACTTGTTCAGAGTCCTTGTTACGTTTGCTCTTACTCCGTTTGCTAACGGAAAGTGTATTTGTTTTGAGTATAAATGTAACGGCTGCCGGAGAAAGAAACCCGAGGATATCAAATTATGCCGAATAAAAGAAGCGAGCAAATATAGCAATGTTTCTTTTCCAGCTAAATTTTGTTCCTCATAGAGTTCCAGTACGAGAAGACGGTAATTTCATATTTATCTTACTGGCCGTTGTATTTCTAAACGTTGAAACACGAGTCGCGCGATATCACAAAGAGCACGAATTTATTTGCAAACACGATATCTCTGTACAAAATAATCTATCTTCCAGCCTAGTTTCCATACGGAGCAAGAGTTTCCCCAAAAAATTTCAATTACAACCGACCAGCTAACAAGCTCTTTAATTTTTATAAAGTTAGATTTGCATGTATTGATTAAATTAAAAGCTCATCTCCTTTAAAATGTTTACATAGGTACCGCGTTTCGAATTTCTCCCAGAATGGAGCGTTTTCGACGTTGGAGTAAACGTAAAGAATTCACAGTGGCAAACGCTCCTAATCGATAACATTGCCAGATTTTCGAGAGGAACGCACTGACCTACGCCGTCAGTTATAATAACTGTCCACCCCACCACATACATTCCGGATGATGACACTCTGACGCGCGGAACGGGGTGGACAGCTATTGTGACCGCCGATGTGTTTCAACGGACCTGCCCCGTGTATCTTCGTGAACTGTACAAGAAACAGTTTTCCGATATTCCGAAACGTCTGAATTTTTCCGTAGGTTTTTCATAAATTTCGACGAGCACACAAGGCGAAGAGAACTCTCGCCGGAGACCACTTACCTGATTCGCGGACGGTCATTGTTGAAAAATCGCGCGCAACGCACGAAACTTGGAATTTACATAGTACACAGCATTACAATTTCACCGCGAATAGCGTGTATGTACTTACGCGAAACAAAGGCTGCATGTACAACGAATATATGCGAATACACCCTCGGTCCTGGCTTTCTCAACAGCCATTTCTTGAAACTCTTGATCACTTTCAACACCCTGATCACCATCATGCATATTCAAACATGCGCAAATGCCATTTTAAACTCTTTATCCCGGCCCGAGCGAACAGAACAATCTTTAGACCACCTCCGCGTTCAAAGCAACTGTGTAATAATGAGAACGTGTCTGAATTTTAATACGTAGCTTGCGATTAAGGTAACTTTTGGCGAACCGAAACTTCCAGAGTACGACGTTCAAAGCAAGGATATGTATAGAAATCGTGCTACGTATTTCGATTCACTATTTTCTTTTTTCTTAGCACGATAAAACACGCAGGAAATCAGAACAATTTATTTAACGCTGAAAAAAAAGTATTCGAACAATCATCTTTATAATTACGTATCATTGTATTAGATAATATTTCAAAATTTTCTAAGTATAAATGTCAATTGAAATGTCAATGATTTTTCGAATGTTTACCGGTAACAATTGATTTTAATTACGCAAAACTGTGCAGAAAAATCTACCACCCCTGTCCCATGGTGACGCAAATATAGCTGGCCATCAGTTATTTTCCAGCAATCCAATCAAACCATAATGGCAGGCAAAAGTAATCTCTGGCGGTCTGCTGAGGTGGATTTATATCTCCCAGTAGATTTCCAGAATGTTTCCCAGCAATAAACAATTCCCGAATATCGTGAGATTACTATAAACAATAACACCGTGTACAACAACAAATTGTATTCGCATCAGATACCTCCGAGGCTACACAGTTCCACAAAAGATAGGCTAAACGCTCATATATTAGCGAAATTGTTCGCCTGTTTGTATGGGATAACTTTAAGCACTTTAAAATTTAATGGAACCATAATTGAAAGTGAAAGTAATGATGATGTACCGATGTGGTTTATACCTCCCGGTAGGTTCCCAGAGTATTTTCCAGCAATAAATAATTTCCGAATACCGTAAAATTATTATAATTAATGACATTATGCACAACAACTATATATATTCACAAGAGATTCCTCTGTGCTATACGGTTTCATACGAAAAATGATGAACCGGGCATATATCGGCATCGCTGTTTATCGCGTTGCTAGTACGCGCTAACTTTAAGCAATTTTTAACTTCAAAATCTAATAATAACTCTAATGGAAAGCAAAAGTAATTACGGTGTACTGAGGTGGTTTGCATCTCCCAGTAGGTCTCGGCGCTAAATATTCCCCGAACACTGTAAAATTACTGTAAACAATGTCAGCACGGACACCGATGAGTTACATTTGCGAGAGATTCCCCAGAACGACATAGTTCCATAAAAAAAACGACGAACCGTGAATTTATTAGCGTCATTGTTTACTGCGTTGCTTGTACGCGCTAACTTTAACGCGTCCGCTACGAGCGTCAGATACGTGTCGCGACCGAGATACGTGCTTGAATACAAAAGTTTATTAATACGTCAACTACCGAACAATCGTTTCCAGAAGATTCCACAAAATAATTTAGTCATCGTAACAAAAACTGTAAAGATAAAGCCGACACATTCGAACTGCGATGGCTATCGAAAGTCCCGAAATCCTAACGAAGCTTGGTTCAAACAATTGCGTGACAGAGTGAATTGAATTTTGTAGGATAAGCGAAGAATTTTGTCAAGATGAAAAAATGTAATTCCTACAATTGTAAAGGAAGAAGTGAGAGGAACACCGCGAGCCGTCCACTAGTTCCGAAGCTGAGGAAGCTCGGTATCTCCGCTGGCCAGAGGGTCACCGACGAATCCGCGGTTCGATCGCGACCGATCCCCGTCGCTGGAAAAGTAGAGTATACGTATGCAGTGACATAAGAATCGTGACTCACCAGGCCTGGTCGGTAAGTCGGCGAGTAAACGTTGGCAGGTCGACGGTTTGTAGGGGTAACGAGGGTAGCAGCGCGGGTGCAGCAGGCTGGAGCCGGCGGGTAGCGCACAGTCGCGTAAAATCGTTTAAGCGATTTACCCCGTAACTGATTTCTTTCGCACCGTGTGCTGTGCTCGCATACCGTTTATCGTCGCGCGGCAACAACCGACGAACCTTCCGACGAACCTTCGGTAAACCTTCGGTGAACCGTCGGTGAACCGTCGGTAAACCTTCGGAGAACCTTTGGCGAACCGATTCGCAGAGGCGCGAGGACTCACGGGGGGCCAGGTACTCAGGCTAAATACATGTCAGAGAGCGCGATCGTCTCGTAACGTGGGGGATGAAGGTGAACGAGGCTACCGCGGTGAGAGTCAAAGCGGTACTGCGAGGCTGGTCGCGACCCGGCGTCCCCTTCCACCATCGACCCGGAGCCCGGCGACCAACCGAAACCGAGGATTCTTAGACGTTTAAACTGCTTCCGTTGGATCCGCTGGCCGATGCCAGTTTTACGAGAGGGTGGATTCTACCCCGACGCCACTTTCGGCGGTCTCTCACGTGTTGCGCACCCTGTAAACACCGATCATCTGGATTTCATTCAATTACTGTCCAGCCAGACTCGGTTTTTGGGGTTCCTCAGCCTCCCCATGCCAGGCCCTAATCAGAAATCAATCAGTGTGCCGGACGACATGACAAGACGTCTTATATATTCTAATATTTCGTATAATCGACCCCTTATCCAATAATGTCGAGTTGGAAAATTTATGTGATAGTGGAAACATAGGAATTCCTTCTACGGTATTGTAAACGACGAAGAAGTTTTAATCAGACTGTAAATCTAAAGAAAATGGTGGTGCAAGGGGTTAAAATTTATTAATGTTTGTCAATATATTTCTCATATTTAAAAAAAGAATATTGTAAACAGCATAAATAAATGAAAATCCGCAATCCGCTCATAATTATTTGAAAAAGCATGCTTTTACCAAATAAGCTTCTGTGAAATTTCTCTGTAAATACCGTAATATAAAATCAGATTAATTCGGAATACAGAATGTAATCATTGATGTCCTCATGAATATGCTTTTTGTCGTGGATAATTGAATTGATTAAATAATATCCGCTAACATACATACATACATATCCGCATATTTTCGCTTACGTCGTAGGGTAGAACAAACATCTTCGCGAATCTCATTCTGGTTGGATTACGCTTGCTCAGTGTCGAAAATATTGCAACCTACACCCTATCAACTTGCTCCGATCACCCCTACAGATTAAAGATACCGAATAGGTTTACAAGTTATTATGTACCTTTCCGAACAGTTACGATCAAGATAAAAGCGTTGTTTCTAAATATCGTGAAAAAAATATCAAGGGACTTAATATAACAAATACATGGTTTTTCATATAACTATTGAAAATTGTTCGTTTTCATCTTTATTAGTGAATGTAAGGTATTAAATAATAAATCAAATCAAGTTTATTATACGTGTAGTAATGCGAGTATATGATTTAATGAGTATAGTATTTCACATTGTAACTACTAGATTTATCTAACCCTTCTACTTTAAGTGATCAAAGTGTCTTGAACATTTCGGACATACTTAAGATTCTAGAAAACAGTTTCCATAAAGAATAAAAGAAAATCTAACCTGTTATTAAAAGTTCCTCCGTTAAATCCCGCGAGCGTGGCTCGAGCAAACGAAATATGTTGCGCATTAATGCGAAGAAGACCAGTTTCATGAATGTTTAATGTGATCAATAGACACGGTAGATTTTATGCGTTAATGTTGAGCGCATCTTCGGCGATCGAGACAAGTTAACCACTCGCCATGAGATAGAACCACCGCATTCTGTATATTAATATCCAATATACAAGAAATATGTATGCGAGACAATGTCAGAGAAGGTTCAAGTGAAAGCAATAACACTTGTCCCTTGCAGAAGCGAAATCGATTTCTCTGCGGCTATTCACCCCTGTGAAACATGCAACTGCAGCGAACCGTTCTGAAATAATCGAAGTAATGTCAATTTAAAATTATCCTTGCGGCGAATACGTTCGTATCGGAGCCAAAAATACTTCCATTCTTACGATCGAAGAAACTTCCGTCAAAATGTTATAAAAATATTCCGTTAAAATATTATATTTGTAAATAATATACGAACGTATTACTTCATCGGTATGAAAACTTCCAAGAGCCGAAAGAAATATTTGATGAGACGTTAACGGTGCTAAACGAGGATGAAAAATATCTTAGGACATCGTGTCGATTAATTATTATTTAACAACACGTTAATTATTAAAGAGCACGATCTTCAAATGAAAAGTAGCCGTTGCATGTTGACGAGATAAAATTCGCCGTGATATTTCAACAGATTGAGAAAATGGCGGATCTCGGGAAAGCAGCATCTGAAATTAGCGTGCAAATGAAATTTTAAATTACAAATCTGTTTCCTTTCTTAACGAGTTCGATAAAAATGACCGTATTTTCTAATTCTCGTAACGTTTTCACCCTTCTCTGTTTCTCCTCAGCATTTTTGTCATAAATCGAATACGCAATCTGCTTATAACAAGTTAGCAAATAACAAGTTAGTTCTGCAATACAACTCATAAATTCGTGGAGTTAGATAAACCGATATACTCTTCCCTTTTTCGGAATTTATGGTCGCGTTGGACCTCCTCGTAAATTATTTCTATCTTCTTCACCCACACTTTATTACTCTTCGGTTGTGCGTGTGAGCTACGTTTACCTTCGCGAATGTTTTAATTCGATTAAATTTTTTAATAACTATACCATACAAAATACAACAAAATATACTAAGAGCTTGTACGCTACTGCTACTAAAAAATGGCGACGCGTCAATTATGTTACCTGAATGCGAGATGCTACAACGTGCCAATCTATTTCGGCAAAATTTGTTTCATTGGTTACGAGAAGCTGAAACTACATAGAAATGCCTATCTTTTTTTAATAATTGCGAACAGCTGAAAACGATACACTTAACCGTGTTCATAAATTCTTTTACTTTTGCTACTGTATTGAATTGCATCTACTCCGTTATAAATGCACGAAATCAGCGCGAACCAATAAACGTCGGGCGAAGTCAAGGCGAGAACGTTTTATCAATTAATTTACGTATTGCGTTACCGCTTTATCGTTTACAATTGATAGCGCGAGGCAGAGGAATGCGATGTAAAAGCTCGCGTATGCGAGAAAGCTGGGACAAGCTCTTTCAGGGAAAGGAGGAGAGAAAAAGGGTACTTTTCCGTTAGCCCTACCAATAATTATAAGCATATAATAATTACAAATATTAATGAATTGTAATCAAAATAGTTTTACCGAAAAAGAATGCTTATTGGTCTGGGTTAGATTATCATTGGTTAGCTTGTAATTATATATGCTTATAATTATTGGTCTGGGTTAGGTTGCGCCTAGCTAACGGAAAAGTACCGAAAAAAGAAATGAAAGCGACGAGGCGCGACAAGTTGAGAGAAAATAAATTCATGTATGTAACGCAGTCTCCGGACTGAATAACTTAGGAACCACCTAACTATACCTACGTTCCCCAGTTCCGGTGTAAATCGATTTAGATCCGACTCGGTTATGTATGTACGTGCGACTCATTCCCCCGCAGTATTATCTCTCGAAATACTGCGCCGATCTACCAGTGATTCAATATTTATGTTACCTAATGTACAACGGTGGGGTCGGCAAAGTATTTCATCGTTCGCCTTCGGCCCGATCAATGAGACATTGTTATCGATAAGGTAATAACGCGGCGATCATTATCTACCACAACCAACGCTAGCTCGCGTAGCTGCGGATCGGGCGTTGATTGAGTTCTGCGGTGTTCGAAACAGTTACAAGCACGTTTTATGGTAACAGGTACGGCTTAGCTACACCCCTGGACGAATACCGTGCGCCTATTATTTTCAATTTCTCGAATACCACATAGGATCCCGAATGGAAGTACCGCAATTGTTACGATGCAGGCAGAAGGAACGCGAGCAAGGTAAAGTGAAATATTTTTCATCGCGTCTTCAAATGCCTTATTAGACGATTACTTAGAAAACTCAAGATCCACGGTCTAGCGATAACGATTTTTCCAATTTGTTTACTGTTTTAAATTGCAACTATTAATTTATGTCATGAACGCATAATGATCCGCCGCACAGTGGGCAATTCGGACGAAATCGGTGATAAAAGCAAAGAACTTTCGATAGAAATGAGATAGAGCGATGAAATTTTTTTTAAACTGTAGCTGATACTTTGCAGAATATGGGAAAATAGGGAGATTATGGTACGAACGTTTTTTAACCTTGATAAAATTCGTTAAACGTGGTTTTTCAATACCACGCGCGGAAAATTTTTTTTAAATTAATAAATGCTACACATCATTTCCCGTAGATTTTTTCACGCTGATTTCAAATCTGGTTTTAAAATTTGTCTACGACATCAGGATTTTGCAAAAAATCTATTCTTGTGACAAAAAATCAAAAGATTTCATTAGTTTCTTGTCACAGAAATACAGTTTTTGCAAAATCCTGATGTCATAGACAAATTTTGAAACCAAATTTGAAATCCGCGTGAAAAAATCTACGGGAAATGAGGTATAGTATGTATTAAAAAAATTTTTTCCGCGCGTGGTATTGAAAATCCACAATTTTCTTGGAATTGTACAAGTTTAACGAATTTGATCAAGGTTAAAAAACGTTTGTACCATAATCTCCCTATTTTTCCCATATTCTACGAAGTTTCAGCTACAATATAAAAAAAATTTCATCGCTCTATCTCATTTCTATCGAAAGTTCTTTGCTTTTGTCGCCGATTTCGTCCGAAATGTGCGCCGACCAGCTATCATTTTGTCGAGGAGTGTATAGGGCAGCCATTGCCGAGACCCTCTTCGAGGTAAGTTGTACAAGTCTGCGATTAGGGGAAGTTATGCTTATGTCTAGAATTCAATTAAGTCCACGTTAGTTTTAGCTCAGTTCCGAGAGCAGGTTAAATTCAAGGCTGCCTTCGCTAAGGTCTCGTTCAACTCTTTGTCGGGATTCGAACCGATCTGTGTCTGCATCCGTCGGAATAAGGCTCGGTTAATTAATGCTACCATCAGAGGTGTAAAAGTGGTTCAATGGTACCCTTTCCGTTTAGTTCCTTTCATTCTGAGTGCTGTTATTAACAGCGGCCGCGTACCAATAATCAAAGCGAAGGCCTTCTGAACTTTCTTCCTTTTCTCCCTTTCGCGAGAACGTAATGGCTAGAAGTCGGAGTGAAATCCTTCGTGAAATGCTCGCCCAACGGAGCCACTACTCCGTTTCATCTTTGATTTCTTTTTAGCCCATTGTACTTCCGAATCCTTTAAACTCGTTAGCCCCTTCTAAGACGCCAAAGCGACATCCACCGCGATTATTGTCGTTCCCGTAATTCCAGTTTATTAAATTACACCGAAAATGTACGTCCGGATAAATACAGGCTGTCCCAAAAAGAGCGTTGAACTTCCTTGAAAGGGATGATTCCTGAGGTGATTTCAAGTCGCTCCTATCCTTTGTGAAAATGTTCTCCACGGCTTTGTTATGGACCAATCGGAGCGCAGCTACAGCGGACGGATTGCGCCTCGGCCAGAGTCGCCGGACGAGGGGAAAAAGTTACCCTCTCTCTGCCAGTACCGGATTAGTGACGTGCACGGCAGAGGCGGAGAACGCGTCACGTGACCGGACCGCTGTGGAAGCGTGGGGGAAGAGCGTCGTGGAAGGGGAAAGTAGAATGGGGACGCAAATGTTAATCTGGCGACTCTGGTCTCGGCCAGTACCAACGCAATGACACGGGATCATCGTTGGACTCCTCGGAAAATTGTTTAGTTATATATTCCACTGCATATTACGATAAAAATCACATGGAACATGAATAAAATCAATACTGACATTATCAATATTTTCAACTCCTTCGGGTGGTCGGACAGATTAGTGTTCCGTACCAAAGTTAATCAGTATTTAACCAACAAGAAATTGCAATTTTTTAAATTTAAATTTATTTAGGCGTTTCTATTACGTACCGTCGAAATATTTCAAATATTCTGGCAATTCGTTCATGGCGATGATATCTTTCAAGGTCATCTGAAAGTCATTGTACAGCAAGTCGTTGAATTCGTTTCTTCGTTATGAAATTAAAAATACCCAGTTCTATTAAGAGATATGTCGACCTTGATTTTTTGTTGAAAATCGATTTTTTTTTAATTTAAAATATTGCAATTTCTTGTCGGTTAAAAACTGATTAACTTTGGTAAGAAACATTTTTCTGCCCGATCATTCGAAGGGGCTGCAAAATCGTGGGGACTAATTTGCGCCGCACCCTGTACAGTAAAAAAAATATAATGAAAAATCTGTTTGAAATTCTGTTCTTTAATATTCTATTAAAGCTGTTCGACAATTACGAGTTCAGTTGTATTCGTACGAAAGATGTTACCGAAATGCGTTGCTACTAGCGAAACGCATTTATTGTTCGACGATAACAATTGGAGAGGCACGGGTAGTATGACCGATTGTAAGACTGATTTAGCTTAACGGGGATCATCATCGAACTTTCAGCTTCCTGAATGTGACGCGAATGCGCAGAAAGTTTGACGTCAAACGGTCTCGGTTAAGGGACAGGACCTTTCGACTGCCATAGATATTGATTTTCCCTGAGTTTTGAGGTTTCTAGAGCAGCGGACGTTGTAGCGCAGACGCCATCCTCAACATGGCGGTCCATCAGACGCGAACCGTTCCGCGTCGCGGTTTCAACCCGTTCGCCTTGCCCCGTGAAGAAATTTCCGAAAACGAGGCGGCCGTAGCTCGAAAGAGCCAACCCCGTTGCCTTTAATTCCTCAAGTTTGGTGAACCGATATCCCTGATCAACATGGCGGGCGAGACATGTGTCGCTGTCACGTGCTTTCTGATCGCGTCGATCGCACTCGCCAATGGTGAGCTCTCGTTTTTCAAACTGACTCGTTTCGATAGCGAGGAGACTATTTAGACGCGGATTAACGTTTAAATCGGGAACGGTATATTTCGCGTACTTGGAACATGGTAATTATTTATTTCAATTATTATCAGTTATCAATCATTATCAGCTTGATGTTTCTTCCTTCTCGTACCATTTCGAAATTTCCAGTCTCATTTGTGGATAATTATTTGTGAAAAATTAGAGATCAATCGAGCAACATTTAAAACGATTATTCTATTTGCTCAGTGTGCGTACATTTATGTTCAGCTTCGTTGGATTTGATATTTTCGTGTGTTTCTGTTATGTATTTGAGTTTTCAAACGTTAGAAACGTTCATTTATTTTCAAGTGAATTTCTGAAATAATTGTACAATTGTTTAAATAGACTTGCAGATATGTTGTGACGATAAACCTGCACCTTTTTCTTTTCCATTGCACGGGACCATAAGGACAATTATTATCCACGGAACATCGAACTCACCAAGCTGCGGAGCGAGTGAACGATTTATGGTGTTACCAATGCGACATGTTGCTAGACGGGGAGAGATGCTCCAATCTAACCGGAAATTATAGCGCTTTCGAGCACAAGTGCACCGGTGACAAAAGGACTTGTATGGTAATGACGAATAACGAAAATTGAACTGATTTAGTGTAAAATATAAATTATTAAATAACATGTAATTTTTGTCTGAAAGTTTTCAATTTTCTGATTGCAATTTCCAACCAAAGCAATTTCAATAATTGTTGATTCTCGAGCAATTATTGTTCTTTACAAAAATAATAGGGAATGAACTTTTTATTCATTTTTCCTATTATGCTCGAAGAGAATAAATTTACTGTAAACGTAATTTTTGATCTGAAATGCGAGTTGTTTAACATTTCAATGTAATTTTTCAGGTGAAGCGATTTTCTTACACGACCAGTACAGAGAATTCGACGTCAAGCCCGCAAACGTGGTCCACCGAGAGAAACTGCACAAGCAAATGTGAACCCGGATGCATAATAATCGGCGAACGTACGAAATTGTACGCTTGCACCGCTTGCTGCGAGAAATCGTTCTGCAACGTCGGCACCGGTGCTGCTGAACGCTTATCAATGAAAGGAGTCGATCTATTTCTAGCTCTTATATTGCAAATTATTTTGACGATCGTTGTGTATCCGTCGTGACACTGTAAATAAAACATCTGACGACGTTTCTGTAAATAAATCCAGTTTACTATTTCATTTTGTAGTTGATTTAATGGTTCAGCTTGTTGAACAAATTTATCTAAGAGAAACCCTCGGTATTTTTATACAAAAGCATTTCTACATTCTTTAAATGTTTTTACTATGTCGATAGGTTTTTCGAATGGTACATTTTGAGAATTTTAATACAGGAATTTGACTTTTATTTTTGCCTGATAGTGTTAATTCGTGAGAAGAATGGAGGTATTCGTAACATGTTCGTATTTCTGGGAACGATGTTTCTAATTGAATTATATGAACAGATTCCTGTAATTGTATCATTTTCGCTGTATATATGTACACCTACAGCTGCGACCAATTAATGTGGTTGCACAACATAAATGGGAGCATTCAGTTTAAAGTCCAGCATACTGTTTATCCTCCTGGAAATCAGTAGCTTATCTTTTTCTCGGAAGTCAATGGTTCAACTTAGTTTCCATCAGATGTACTCCTCGCATAGTCTTTCTTTTTAACAAGAAAACAAATTAATTGTTTGTACGTACAACGAATTGTACATACCAGAATCAACGAAATTATTATCGAACAATGGTAAAATGTTAATTTTTGAAATTTTTAGTTGAAATAATTTTTTTATTACATCGTTCAAATTAAATAATAAATAATTCCACCTCGAGAAGAGATTACATATTGTAGTTTAGCTGCATTCGCTTTTCAAATTGTTCGTTACGAAATAAATCGAATTTCGGAGAGTACGAATTAATAAAAAATAAATAAATGGTGTGCAGTTACAAAAATTCCCTGCGACCCGTGAGTAAATACTTTCTTCGAAGTCTGCCGGTATTTACGAAGAAGAAACAAACAAATAAATGTCGCTATTTATCTTTCATCGTTCCGCGAGCGAAGAACGCGCGTCCGAGCGACGGAAGCGACCGGAACAGATTTAATTCCCCTCGATTAGATTGATCGTTTGCTTCTGCCTATAACGAGAATTCTGCCGACCGGCCGGGCCGGCGCGACCGAAGACGAAATCCTCGTTAACAGCAGCAGCGGCGCGGCGCGCACGAACAATGAGTCCGCCAGCATCCTCGTTTCTCGGTGATTGCACATAAAGCTGCCATTATTAGAACTTCAGTGGGCGGCTGCTGCTTTTTCCAGCCTAGCGCGATCTTACGCACAATTCGCTGGTGCATTCGCGTGGCTTTCGTCCATGTGGCTGCCAGTTGCACAGTCGTCGCGTCCTCTCCGCGTTAATTGAACCTCTCCAGCGTACAAATTAGAGAAGAAGCGATAGCGATTGTTGCCGGGCCTCTCATTCGCTGTACCATCGGCGTTCGTGCCGTTGCCGAATTACGGGAGTCGCTCGTTTCGCAAACGTTTGTCAACGAACATGTGCAGAAACGTATGCCGGAAAGATGTCGAGAAATTCGGCGAGATTCGCAATCGAGATCGCGAGATCTTTCAACTGGACGAACTGCCGGTGAGTCTTTCTCCCACGACAAGTTAAAATGAGAACGGAAATCCTCCGGTGACGACGAACGACAAAGGTCTGCCAAGGTTCGAACGATGTCTCTCGAATCGAGAACGGCGAAATCATAGTGAAATTTCGTGGGTCTCATCATGAAACGGTCGAAGCTGCCCGGCGTTCTCCTGACCACGTGGCTGATCGGCACGATCGCGACGAAATCGCGGGTCGACGAGTTTCTGCAGAGTCTGCAGGAGTACGAGATCGTTCATCCGCGGATCGTCGCGAACGCGAACGCCCGTGGCAGAAGATCGACCGCCGATCAGATGCACGAAGACGGATCGGTGATCATCGAGATCAGCAATTGGACCTTGAGAACGGTCGCGAGTGACAGGGTGATGCTCGGTTCGAACTTCAAAGTGGATTGGGTGTACGCGACTGGGACCAAATCCGAGATTTATCAGGTGCGATCCGGCTGTCAGCTTCGACAAGGCAGCCTGGACGGAGGCGACGACAACTCTTTGGTGGTTGTCACATTGTGCGAACAGGAGGTGTACGCGATCATGCTCACCGACAGGACATCCTTTTTCGTCGAACCCTTGGCCGACGGGAAACACGTGATGTACGAGTCCCCGAAAGTCGGATGGTGGTCGTCCAGAGATTTCGACGTTGTTTCTCTGAGGCCTCGAGAACTGTCAGGTGATGGTCGCTTTTGCTCTAGTTGCCTTGGAAAGGATGGTGCTAAAATAATTGCTGTTCTCGTTTTTCAAAGCTCTATTCCCAGCTGAACATCGAATTACCATTACTATCGTCAAATTTTCACAGCGATCTGTTAGACGTTCACATTGCTGGAGTGCTTTATGAATTATCATTAATTAATTCGATTTAGCATTAAACTCAAACTTAATCTAACTGTTCGACCAACACGTGATTCTCGCGTAGCAAATTTTCGATGTAGCAGAGGTATTCGTTAAAATTCCGCTGTAACAGAAATTGTTGATAAAAATCCACCGTAAATAATTGGAACAAGAAATTTGTTAAAATTTCATTGAGATAAGAAAAAAAATGCGGTTTCGAGGACAGACATACGGATCTACCAACGCAATGGAATTGCGTAACCGGGTAAATAATTATCAGCATGATGGCCCGCATAGCTCGGGTTACGATGGAATTTCATGCGTTCACGTGGAAAATTCAAAGGGTGTACAGTATAAGAGCTCTAATGCTTTCGCGTAAAGCATATTTAACGGTAAAAATATTTGCTTCTAATGATTATAGCGCTCCAGAATAAAAGCGGCGAATCAAATCGAAGGAAACGCGATTCGACGGATCATTACACTCCGGAATTTTATAATCTATCGGGCGACGTGTTTGACATGGATTATCCAGAAGCTGAGAAATTAGTTTTGTACGACGAGAATGAGGAGGAGCCGACCGAATATAACGACACGGTAATAGAAGTCGAAGAAAATCAAGAAGATATTGGTTACTTCGGCGGTCCCTCGTGGCAGAGAAACAAAATACCTAGTGAGAAAAATTTCAGACGAAAATTACATTTTATTTAATAATTTATATTTTACACTAACTACTAAATCAGTTCGATTTTCAATATGAATGTAAAGTTGCATTTCGATTAGTGAAACATTGAAATAAAAATGTTGGTATATTTTCAGGAAAGAAAATGATCATTAGGGAAACGTCGACTCGTTGGCTAGAACTCGGAATAGCTGCTGATTATTCCATAATAGACTTTCACGGAGAACGAACGCAACAATATATCTTGGCACTCTTAAATATTGTACGAAAACATAAACATCTAATGTTTATTGAAGACATTTATAGATGCAACTTGCACGAACCTCGTAGAATCCACGTTATGACGTATAGAGATTATGGAAATGATTAAAAAATTCTGATTTTAGGTCAGTGCTATCTATATGGATCCATCGCTCGAGTCAAATATGATCTTGGTAATCGTACGAATGATTTTGTATGCAGAAAAGAGGGACAGTTTGGTAAGCGAAGCTTTATTATTTTCAGCAGGAACTATTAAACAGTGTAGATTTGATGCATTTATGATAAAAATTTTGTAAAGATTGTTGTATCAGTTGTTAATGTGACAGGTTCGTCGAGGCGATTCCAGGAGTTCTCTCGAAAACGTTAACAAATGGAACAAAAAAATGTTAACATCGGGGAACGTGCATCACGACGCTGCAATATGGCTGACGCGATTAGATATCGGTGGTCCCTCTGGTTATGCACCTGTCTCTGGCGCGTGCAATCCCGCAAGATCGTGCGCTTTGAATCGAGACGAGGGCTTAACCAGCGCTTTCATCATTGCTCACGAAATGGCGCATATGTAAGTTTGCCATACACTAGGAAAAGTCTGAAAGAAAAGAAGTTTTAAGAAGTGAAAAGAGTATGGGTCGAATGATGTGCAAAGACGTTTTCCATAGTCTAGGATTAAGCCACGATGGCGACGAGGCAACCGGAAACGTTTGCAGGGAAGAAGGTTTGCGAGGAAGCGTGATGGCGCCCATGGTGGCTGCAACGTTTCATCATTTCTATTGGTCCGCTTGTTCAAAGAAAGAATTCCATCGAAGAGTTAGGTGAGATAATCGTTGGATACGTGCGATGTGTTTTTATTTCAGGGTTTACTTTTCAAGCAAATGTTTGCAGACGGTGGTCCTGTTTATTGAACAAACCATCGTATAGCAGTTCCACTCCCCTAAAGGCTGCCATTCGCGAAACTTTTACGATGGACGAGCAGTGCCGAGTGGAATTCGGCGAAGGGTACGCTCTTTGATTATCTTCCGCTGATACAATAAATAATGACGTCGATACACTAACAACCTGTGTTACGTTGAATTTTTTATTCAAATTGTCGGCAACCGACGTGGACAGGAAATAACAATTTCCCTTCCTTCGTTTAGTTACAAACTTTGCAAAAGTTTCGACGTGGTGGAACCGTGTTCCCATTTATGGTGCGGTAATAGGAACATTTCTGAAACGTGTAAGACGAAAAAGGGGCCGCCATTGGAAGGCACGCTATGCGGTGTTTCGAAGGTAAACTAATTTTGTTAGTGTGCAGTAGAACCTCGCTCGTTGCGCGAAACAGGCAACCAGTCGTAGACCACAATTCTCACCACGAGATCAGGTGAAATCGAATCGATTAGCGAGGTTCTGTTGCAAAGTGAAAAAGCCTCTACCATAAAATAACGACCAATTATCGTAGTTTTTTAACGATAATTTTAGTGGTGTATAAATGGGCGTTGCCAATCATCGAAAAGGAGAACCTTCGATTTTGCAACAACATTGAGCAAACCTCGAGATGGAGGCTGGAGTCCGTGGAAACCGTGGGAGAAATGTTCGAGGAGCTGCGGAATAGGAGTGCAATGCCGAACACGAAAATGTAACAAACCGCTGTTAGTAATACTAACTTAGTATTTAGCGACTATGAATTTTTCTATTATAAAATGTGACATTATTTAATATACATTATCGAACGATCTCCTACATGCTAAAACAATCGACGCATACTGTACACAGAATTTTATCGATAATAGTCCAAAGCACGGGTCCGGCCAGGGACAATTATCCGCCAGGGATACTATTCTTTAACGTCTTGGATCGCGGCCGTGTTAAATTATTAAAAACGTAGACGACGCCGGTGGGACAGTTAAAAAAAAATTAAAAAATTGTAATATTTTAACTTTAAAAAATATTTTAAGCACAGGTCGATCAGTTTTCGATTGGTTGTACATTGCAAATGGAAAAAAAGTTTCCCGGAGACGACGATTTCTCACTGGAAAGATTTGGGACATTTATAGATAAAACCCTGTATTCGTGGTTCGCAATACGGAGTAGTTTAAAGCAAAGATTTGT
This sequence comes from Lasioglossum leucozonium, assembly GCA_028454225.1. Taxonomy (NCBI): domain Eukaryota; kingdom Metazoa; phylum Arthropoda; class Insecta; order Hymenoptera; family Halictidae; genus Lasioglossum; species Lasioglossum leucozonium. The sequence goes on from CM052207.1 coordinate 11,501,684, forward strand.
TTGTTTGCACTGGTGGTGGTGCATTTCCCTCGGGTAATACAGCGGAAGTATTGATCTCGGTTTTCGATTTTCTCTGCAAAGGCCAGCTTACGGTGGGAAATACTGTTCGGGTCCGAGCGAGAACTGCAAACTTTGCGACCTACCAAAATGTTCGACGACGATTGACCTCAGGGCTCAACAGTGTTCGAAACTTGACACTATCCTGCAACACGAGAACGTTCGGTTGAGGAATAACGTGATCACGTGGCTGCCGTACGAATCCGACAAAGAGAACCTCAAGTGCCAATTGATTTGCAGGAGCAAGGAAACGGGGGAGCTGTTCTACGCAAGAGAAAACATGATTGACGGGACACCGTGTGCTTATGGGTCCACAGACATATGCATACAGGTGATTAAAGTCTCGAGATTTACAGAGACCGCGTGAATTATTTTTTGTTACATTTACCAATTTGCTTGAAAAAAGTTAAAAAAAAATCTTTTTGCAATCCGTTTGACCTGGTCGCAAAATAATTGAGAAACGCGAACGCGTTATTGAGTTGGTCACGTCTGTTGATTACTTTGATTACTTCGGTTATTCGTTAATAATGATTGTTGAATTATTATTTATTGTTAGGCGTAATCATTAATCACGAGCATGGTTCCACGTCAGCTACAATCGTCAATCATTAATCGGATCGCATCCGCTCGACTCTGATTTCAACGCGCAATTAATGAAATATTGTTCGCAGGGCGAATGCCATAAACTCGGATGCGACAGTGTCTTCGGATCGGCGAAAGCGTTGGACCTGTGCGGCGTATGCGACGGGGACAATTCCACGTGCGAGAATGTCATCAGCAAATTTCAGCGAAAGCTTCGTCGAGGTCAGTCCACAGTCACCGTTCAAATTGAGTTATTAGAAGTGCCGACCAAGTTCCCGTCAAAGTCAGAAAGCTCGGGAGAAGGCACACCCCTAATCAGTTTAGAGGGCTGGAATTCCGGGAGGAACTGGGAGGAAAGTGATTAGTTGTTAGCGAGGCTCGCTTCGAGGAACGAGACGACGTTTTTTCCGTGAAATTTCACACCGTACAACGGTCGCTATAACACCAGATACAGTGTAACGAAAAAGTATTTCAACGAAACGTCCGATTCACGAAAAATTCATGAAAATTCACGACAACGATAGCACAGAAATAATTTCTTAAAAATATTTTCTAATTATGGATATTGCTATACCGTGTATGTCTATGCATTTGTTACAATTTTATAGATTAATATTGTTTATATAAAAACACGTGTTTCTATTGAATGTTGACCTTTGGAAATTTATTTTTAGAAATTGCACGTTGCATAAACATACACGGCTTAATCAATGAAACACCCAATATAAAACTGAAATGCTCCGACGCACAGTGGGTCGGATTGGGGTAAGGTGTGACTTCATCCCCAAAAACAAACTTCCTTTTATTGATATCTAATCAAAATTGCTTCCTAAATGTCCGTGGACCTCGGAAATGAAGAAATTAGACTTTACCATTCCAGATGTGACGCGAATCGCTATTATACCGCGGGAAGCTCACAATTTGTTCATGAATATCACGCTGTTGGACGATCCGTTTTTCGACGAAGATAACTTATCGATTGTGGTGGGCGACGGACGGAGAAGGCGAAACGTGCTGGAAAATTTAATTTCCCGCAAACGGGATTTAACGATTGTTCAAGGCGCTGCGTATCGAATTCAAAAGCACGGGAATCGCACGTACTCGGTGAAGGCGTATGGCACTGCCACCGAAGACGTTGTGATTTTGGTAAGATATACGTACAGTGCCTTTAAATGTTCTTCGAGATTTTCCATCCTTTAAATTTCCCATTATTATTATGCATCTTCGAACAGGTTGTAGCATCGGATAGTATCGTACAGCAAGGGATTTCCGTGGCAGTCTCGTTGGAATATTTTATAAATCGCGACGAGAGAAATGCAAAGGACAGATACGTTTGGTTATTCGGTAGTTGGAGCTTTTGTTCGGCAAGCTGTGGCGGTGGAACGCGTCAGAAGATGATTGTCTGCAAAGATAAAGAAACCGGTAGAATAGTATCACGGAGAAAATGTCCGTTGACCACCAAGCCGAGTCAAGAGACAGAGAAATGCAACGTTTTCAGGTACCAAACATTTATCATCCGCTTCTCCATAAGCTTTGTCCTATACACCGGACCCAGTGTCGCCGAATTGAGACTATCGTTGTTGCAGTTGCAGTTTCAAATGGCTACCAGGCGCGTGGAAAGGCTGTTCGCATGTGTGCGGTAATTTCGGTGTCCAATTACGACAACTGTACTGCGTTCATTCCGATTTCAATGGCACCGAGGTGAACAAGGACAACGAGTTAGAGGTTTATCGAACGATGGTGCAATCATCCATTTGCAAAACAACCGATATGCCGACGAAAAGTCAAGCATGTAATAGGGTTCCTTGTCCGGGGCGATGGATTTTCACGGACTGGTCCTCGGTGAGAAAAAAAGATCCATGCTGCGAAGATAGCTGGCTGGCTCGCTCGCGGTCGTCGTCACACGACTCCCAGCTTTAGGCATCTGTTATAAATTAATATAAATAATAAATGTACTAAATGATTTGGATTTCGAAGGTTCGCCGATTGATGTATACAAAAATTTTTCCAAATAATTTTAACCAGGAACAACAAATTTCGGTACTTTTCCGTTAACCGGGCCCAACCTAACCCAGACCAATAATTATAAGCATATATAATTATAACTTAACCAATTATAATCTAATCCAGACCAATAATTATAAGCATTCTTTTTCGGTAAAACTATTTTGTTTACAATTTATTAATATTTGTAATTATATATGCTTATAATTATTGGTCTGGGTTAGGCTAACGGAAAAGTTCCCAAATTTCCAATGTAATAGCTACCGAAAGCTGGGACAGGGGATAATTGTAAAGTTCAGCTTTTCACATGGTTACTCGTGTCTCTGTACTTTTCGCAGTGCTCGAAGAGCAACGGGAAAGGTATACAATCTCGAATAGCCAGATGCATTGCTCCAGAGAACGAAACGCTCTACAGCTGCGACGGAGATACTGTGAAGACGGAGGTACGAGTCTGCACCAGTTATGCCACCAAAGCTATCCAGCTTCCAGGTCGTTGCTGGAGAGACAAAAATCGGTTTTGCTCCATACCGAGCCTGAAACGATACTGCAACGTCCCAACATTCAGGAGAAAGTGTTGTCGGTCCTGCGAAACGATGGGCCACGAGCTTGACCCGGAAGAAGACATTGATCAAAACTAATTAAGGATCGTTGTCTATGCAACGCCAGCTGTGAATTCGAACGAGTTCTGCCTTCTTCAACTTCGAGCCCGGCTAGTTTTAAGTTTACAGAGTTACAGTTTTTGTGCTCTTTGTATTTAGACGTCGCAGTTGTTCATATTTATTTAAATAAACGAAATGAACGATGTACGGACTTATTCCTTTGAGACTCTTGCAGCGCGAGCGTCGAATATCGAAGAGGATACGAGAGAGTCCTCGCGCCCGGGATTTCTCTGCCACTGGTATAGTGCTGCCTCCACGCCAACTTTTAGCCTGGACCAGCTGCTTACGATCCTGAATTACCGACTCTGCAAAAAATACCTAGTACGACAAACTATACGTATGTATATTATCACTAGACCTATCATCCAATGGATTTTTTTGTCACACGTTTTTGGGGTCACGTAAGTTACGTGACGTAACCCCATTACCATTTCAGTGTCACATCCTGTATTACCAACTGGAACTGAAATACACTGACAGCGTTCTTAGCGGTAGGAATTAAAATTAAAAATAGCTATACTGCAGTCCGCGAAGATAGAAAATATTATCATCTAAAATACCTCGACGATTTCAAATACTACTTTCGATAATGATTAGTCTGGATTATTTAAACCTTAAGTTGGGTATAAATAATAAATGAATGAATGAAACTTTCACTGTAGAATGTCATTACGCTCTTATTGTTGTTGAATCAGACGGAACGTGACATTGCAAAATGTTATAGAAGGGAATAGGTTTGAAATAATCATGGATACCAATTTACAAGATCTTCGTTAAATACCTCGATATTATCCACCTCGATATGATACCGATTGCCCAGGTCTCACCACGACACTCCATTCAATAAAAAGGTACACAGATTTATTAAAATTTTCTTTATTTCCTTTTTAAAGAGATTCACAAATCGATTCACTCTGTGCCTAGAATTCTGAAACACACCAGTATAAAGATGGGTATTCGATCCAAAATTATAGTTAAAATGATTATTAGTCGCAATTCGTTGAATTAATGCCCTCACTACGTGCTCATTTTCGATTCTCTCTTTTCGTTTTTCATTGCTCTACAAAGTTACAATAGTAGTAAGTATTGTCTGCTTTCCGAGTGGATCCACATTAGTTTTATTCCTAGTCTTGAGAATAGGCTGTTGGTGTATCGTCCTGGCGAAACGTTTCTCCTTTTTTTTCGATAAATTGTCGGTTTGATGCAACCTGTCCTTGATGACATTATTAATAATATAATTGCGATATCGGCGAAAATCTTAACTTAGTCTGATTATGTTGTGCACTTTAACACGTGCATTGGTAATTACGTTGTTAATGATATTCATACTTTTTCTATAACATTGTAACTATATATAGTAATATATATGTAAACCGTCTATACATTATATAATTCATATATAACTCTGGGTACAAATAATCTTTACAAAAATATTAATTTGGGAAGGCAAACTTTCAATTAGAAATTCCTTACCGATACTGATGAATATAACAATAGCATGGCTGTTTTATTTTTTGTCTACGATACCAAACACAGAAGGAAACACGTTTCCTCGAAGTATTCACTCCTCTAGTTTCTAAGAAAAATCTGGATCCGTACCAATCTCGACAAAACGTTTCTCGTCTTACATACAATTAAAAGAAGACCAACGCTCTAGAATCAATGCGTGAGGAGTTTTATCGAACCGTCGATAAAGCTCGATGCATCCTGCTCGGCTTAAAATATGTACGTTCGACCCTCGAACGGCTGTTTCGCGCCGAGTACTCGTTTTTTTAATTCTGATATACCGTACAACGTCCGCCAGACTCCGCCCTCGTGAATGGTATAATAAATAACTATATAATCGTTATTATACACTACTTACACATTAGGTAACTTTACGTTAAGGTTTTTGGTAAAATCGACGGCAATGCTGCCAAGGGGGCAGCTCGCCGACGTAGCGATTGGTTAGAAGGAAGACTGTTTCTTTGTCCCTTGTCGTCGACGCGTGAACGATGAAGACTCGTCTATACTAACGATTTAGTGCTTTGGTAGAAGTAACTTTTAGTTCGATTATCGCGGCTCGTTGTCCTTCCTCACAATCTCTCCACGTAGTTACCCGGGAAAGTGCCGAAGTAACCGGTCCTCTGGCTCGAACCGACGTACCAACCGTCGTCACATTTCTCCATCACATATACCATGTCTCCTTCCTTCAACTCAAGCTCATCTTCGTTTTGAGGTCTGTAAGGATAGAGGGCTCGGTACCTGAAATCACAAGGATATCCTTGTTAGATGTAATTCAGGATTCCAGTAAGCATTCTGCACTTAATTTGCTATTATATCAAATAAACAAATTACTATATTAATATAATTCGTTGACCGAAACTTACGGTACTTGCTCGGAGTGTGTATTGATATGCAGTGCTTCGCTGAGTTGTGTGACGTGCAATTTGCTCCCTCCCATACGTGGCTAAAAATTATATAAAATATAATGTGAGCTATTGAACATCTCAAAGAATTTTTAATCGTGATCATTAAACTGCGAAATTGCTTGTATTAATTGTAAGCCACGGGAACTCGATAACAATTTAGCTTACCCTTTAACCATTTTAATAAGTTGCAAATAACGTACCGATATCCTCAAATTCTCCCTGGTCATTCAATAATATTGTAATGACTGTCGGTTTTATAGATAATTACAGTAAGAACATGAATTTTATAACTTACCAGTGAGTTGTAATGGGGCTGGGTTGTGTTTATATTAACCGGTATGGACGGCATATAATGATGAGGACCCATACTCATTTTTCCTCCCGCCGATCCATTTGCTAAGAGACTGTGCGCCGCTGGAGAAGCGACCGGTTTGCTCTGTGTCGGTGTTTCTGTAATTAATTGTTTATTAGTTCGTACATGTTTAACAAAACTGATAAATGAAGTTGCGATTGATTTTAATGCTATACGAGTTGCGTTTTTGTTCTCATTTGTAATATAAGCATTACGCACGATTTAGAACAGTAAGTTATCGATCGCAGAAAATCGGAATTGATTACGGTACCTGATCTATGACCAGGCTCTGTTAGAACTTCCACGTAAGATATGGGGAATATTCCTTTTCGACTTCCAATTCGCCCCTCGTACCAGTTTTCATCGACTCTTCTCGTTAAGACGACGATTTCTCCTGTAAAATAATATTCTCGTTACGCTATTTCAAAGAAAAACTAATGCATCCAACAACTTGATATCGTTTCTAAACGAAAACGAATCTATCCCGACAGTTAAGCGTTAATTCGCGTTTCACCTTTTGCAAGAGACAGTTCGAGATTCGTCTGCGCGACGAAGTTGAATTTAGCGCGTGCCTGTCCCTCGTACGGTTTCTTTGGTGTCGTTCGCATGCCATCATATGGTAAAATCTATAACACACGTGAAATGACATTTATTTTCGAATACGCCGCGTACAAGTTAAATTGTAAGGATTCAACCGAAGGGGATGGTAAGTCTATTTCCAGCGCCGCGTCGCGTGTCTTATACTTAGAAGCTAAGAATTCGAAAGAACGATTTCAAATGAGCCTTTGTCCCACGATTCTATTCGCGAACGGGAAATTCAGCAAGATTTCAGTAACTGAATTTGTTTTCAAAATTACTTAACGAATACAAGCGAATTAAGTGTTCAATTGGTTGAACAGTAGCTACGGGATTTCATTTAACTCGCTCGCCAAGGGAAGGTTAAATCGAATTAAAGAATTGACAGTTATAAAACAGTAAACGCGGAGAAACAGGGTGTAACTCGTTTAGCGACGTTACCTCAACATAATTTGACGGGAACAATCCGATCATGGCATTATGTTCGCCTTCGTACCAGTTCTTGTCTACCTGGCGACGCACAAATATTATGTCACCGCGACGGAAATTCAATTCTCTCGAAGATTGCCCGGTAAAGTTGTAAAGTGCTCTCGCTACGAGTCTTGGTTCCGGTGTTTGCTCCTGGGATCTGCTCCTGTGGCTGAGATCGTCGACAAAATCGTCGTAACGGTTCAGAGGAATCGGTGACTTCTGGGATGGTCTGGAAATCAATTTAAAGAAAGCATCGCGTTAACACATCGTCATATTAAACATTTGTTACTTTCGCGATTGCTCGTCGTTTACTATTAGACCACAGATTTTACCAACTGAAATTGAGAAAAGACATTAGAAAAATTTCGGTATATTTTTATACTATTTTCGTCTTTTCAAGTACTAGGGGAAGTATACTTCAATATATTTTCAAGTATAGATCCCCAGCTTATTTACTGTGGTAAAAAGATAGCGATAGTCATTGTTGTCCGCAATTACAATTACTGGTTGAGCCAAAGTAATTGCAATTACCATTACAATAATATGTAATTGTACTTTTATTTCTGCAATTACAAGTAATTGTAATTGGTAGTTGCAATTACTTAACGCCAAAATGGCACTAAAAAAATTAGATATCTACTCAATGGAAATGTCTAAAAAGAACAAACAAAAAACATATGTTAGGAAATATTTATTATTTATTAAATTTCAATTCTTATTTTCAATTTTCAATTACTTACCAATTACTGTAATTTGTAATTGCAGAAATAATATTACAATGACATGTAATTGTAATTGCAATTACTTTGGCTCAACCAGAAATTGTAATTGCAGAAATAAAATTACAATTCCAGTCATTGAAAGGAGTAATTGCAATTACTTAATACGATTACAGTAATTGTAATTGCGTCTAACAATTTAAACCACTATTTTTATGTTTTGGAGCATTTAACTGTTTTCCTATTGAAAACGTAGTCCACTTTTGCTCGTGTAATTGAAGATGTAATTAATTACTGCCCAACTCTGGTATGGACCGTGTATCAGACGAACGAGCGAGTAACAAGTGACAGTTACTTACATGAAGTTGTCAGTGTGCCGCCGTGAATCAATATCGTGCAGTTCTTGAAGATACTTGCGACGACGTTCTTCTTGATACACGCGTCGCATATTCTCTGCGCTCCGGCGACTGAGCTCCTCCTCGCTCAATGGCTCTTTCGCCTCTGTACGCACCGGCGAACGGTAGTGAATCGTCACCTCGCCCTCCACGTAACGCCTCGGTGATTCTGCGACAGTGAACCACCGTTATTACTTTTTGCTTTCAATTAATCGATATTAACTACACGGCGGATTTGCATTCGCCATTACCAGCGTGGCGACGACGGTCTCTCACAGTTTGATTAACGTAAGTCGAACTCGTTTTATGCGCGTTCTTGTTTCACCTCGCATCGAAACGAATCTGTTATCTGATTTTATCCTGTTAGTCGTACACACCAACACTGCCGCTTTACGAGAATTGAAATAAACTCTTAAATGGAACGTTAACGTAACAAGATTATTAGCTAATTTTTTCTTCACGTGTGAATGAAAATTTAGAACTTTCCAGTCTACTCCCACGATATCGTAATTGTAATTATTTATCGTTCCGTCTCTGAAATCCCATGCTCTGTAAAATAACACTCGCGAAACGAGAGACGTGTATCTGCGTATCGTGTATCGTGTCCCAGCTTATTCAGAATGCTGATCTCCATGCATGTGGGTACACGCTAATTATTTACATTTTCTATAATACATTTGTCCTTTCGCTACGATATTACAGAAATAAACGAATAACCGATAGTTAATAGAAATTGCAATTAATTAATTAAGAGATTTGTGAAATAGTCTTTGGCGATATTATATGTTATAAAAGAAACATAATAACTATGCAATACTAATTGTAAGATACGATGGAAGTATAATGAATTAATATAATTAATATAATTGTACATTTAACCATCATTATTTCACGCTGTGCGATTAAAGGAAATTTTTTTATCATGTTCTTTTTACCCTGTAATATCGTCATTGCAAATTAAACTTATTGAGATGATATAGATGTCGTGTTCAATTGTTTATTCAATTATTTTCAGAAAAATTACAGAAAACATTATTCAATAATTACGATCATATACACTATCTGTATAGAGTTCATGCATAAACCAAAGGAAACGTGATGAAATTTTCCGTAATAAATTTTTAATGATTTCGACGATCTTCATAACTGAACTTCCGTAAATTATTTCGCTAAAACCATGACTAATCCAATTAATTCGCATAGATGGAGCCTTTAATTTACTTCCGCGCGCTCACAGAGTGTAACTAATTCCGTTCGTTTCACCTGTATACACATATTAGACAAATACCGTCAATCGTTAAGATTAATTAATCTCAATTAGTACTTGACACGATGCCTACAAGAAACCATTAATTCTATCGGCCTAAAATAATATTTTACTGAATATTTCATTATGCTCGTGAGTACTTACGTCGATTTAAAATCAAGAGGGGATTCTGACGTAACAGTTATGAAAATACGTGAACTTTACGAATTTTTTTCCAACTAACCATCGATGATACCTTAATGAACTTTTTCGGGATACGTAAACGCACCCTCAAACTATAGAAAAACATTTTTGTCAATTCCATTTGTTTATCTATTTACAAATTAATTATTGTCCAATTTACGCAAACAAAGAATCTCCGCTTAATCTCCAATTTCGTAAAGTTGTTCGCATCGAAAACTCTAAAATTCATTAATCGAAAAATGGTGGAACGCATAGAGAGCAATGTATTCGCAAAAAATTATGTGCGTGTCTACTGACTGTATGGAATCGGTCCGTAAACTGAAGGAAGCGTGGTTCCGGTCCCGGAAGCGCCGCTGATCGAATTCACCTGATCGGACAAAGCCCCGGCGAGCTCAGCTGGCCGTGATCTCTGCCGACTCGTATCTTTTCCAGTATCGACGATTGAATTTTTCGAATTGTACACGAGCTGAGGCGACTGTAGCTCCTCCATCGTGGACCACACACTCCCTTTTGCGTCTCGCAATTTCACGGAATGTCCCTCCGTGAAAGAGGAAGACGAATCCTCTTTGCACGCATCGTCGTCGGAGCAGTCGTCCTTGATCACCGTCGGCAAACCGTTCAGTGGACGATCGTAATCGCGAATCAACGACACGTGGACGTTCTCCAACGCTTGCAGCTCTTCGAACTCTTCGTTCACCTTGGACAGGTCCAAAGGAGCCGGAATTTTCGTGATTTTCACTCTCCTCAAGCTCATGTTCCGCGACAGGCTCGGCAGATCAGCTTGAGACGCGAAACGGCCATGATTCTCCTTAAATTTCTCACCGGAGTCCACGCGGCTCTTGAACGAGCAAGCTTTCTCCTCGACGGGGCGAGTGCTTTGCAGGAAGGACAAATCTGGCAACGACTTGCAGAGGCCCTGTTGACTCTTATTTCCCTTCGACGAACTCGAAGCCATGGTTCGAAAGACATGCTTCGAAATTTCGGGTTCGTGCTTCGCGTAAAATTTGTTCGTTGCTCCGTTGTTGTCGGAATTGTCGCGCGACGTCTTCGGCGAAAGGCTCTGCGTGTCTATGAAGCTTCTCGATGCTTGTTGTTTGGGAAATCGATGATCCAAGTAAATCGGCGACTGATCGTGGCTCGCTGATTCTTTCGCGTTCTCTGGAGTCGCTTCTGCGATTCCCCGCGCTTGTAAATCCGTCCCGGAGACAATTGCATCGTCCGGGCTTAGACGGTTCTTAGGGAGGTCGCGAAAACTCGATAGCGTATTCTTCGAGTAATCTCCGGGGGGGTTTTCCTCTTCGAGCTCCGGCGTGATGTTCACGCGACTTCGAGGCTTCCTATCTATGCTGCTGATCGAGGACTGGTTGCTCTGACTAGTCAACGTTTCCGTGCTGCCGAATCCACTGTTACATTTCTTCCGGGTCTCGAGATCTTTCGGATAGTCGTTCGCGTAATTGGAAAAGAACTGTCTCCTCAGGTATCGATTTCTTTCGAAGATCTCGTGGAGTCTTTCTCTGGTGCCTTTGCAGCTAGAGGTAGAGAGCTTCTCCTCGTTCGACGATCGACCATGCTCCCGCTGACATTCCTCCGCGAAGCTGTACGGCTTTTGAGCATTCTCCTCGAACTGGTTTTGGTATTCGTCGAAGAAGTAGCTTCTCTCGAATTCGGTTTTCGGCTTCCAGTTCCAACGGTCGGGCGACGACCGGCGACGACTCTCGCAGTCATCGATCCAGACGGACGTCGCCTTCTGTACTTGCGGCACGGAGTGTCTCTCGCAGTTCTGGTACTTTGGCAATGGTTTCTTCGAATGCCGATGGTTGTTCAGGTGACACATCTTCTCGAGATCGTTGATCTCGTCGGCTAGTTTCGTCCATTCGTGACTCCTTTCGAGATCCTGGACGCGCGACAGATTTCTGTTCGGCATTTTCACTTGGCGTCTTTCATTGTTCATATCCGAATTTCTTCACTGTTCCATCGGAACCACTGTGTTTACAATGTTATTTAAACGACGAGGAATTCGATAATTCACAGTTTTGTCAATTATGTATAGCTTCGTTTCGTCAGCACTACCCCTGGCAGAAAATATTCTATCAGATTCAGCGAATATTGGATGCGAGAAATAGTGGTCTACACATGTATACATCTATATTCAGCTTGTGAAACGTTGACGCACGGATGATTCGATTTCTCTCGCATATTACAAAAATACATATAGGGAAGAAATTTCATGTGAACATGCAGGATGTGTCTCAAGAAGAAATTCTTCCTCAAATCAATATTCTTCCTTATTTTGTTCATGAGAACCATTCGAATAATGCGTTACACGGACTCCGCATAAAAGAAGTGGATCATTAGAGTAGGTGAAATCGTTCTATACGATAAAAAGTGTGGCTCTTCCTCATGAACGAACAATTCCACGCAGCAGGCCGGGATGGGACTCCTAATTTGAATAGAATGCCAGTTATGAGCGTGCAGCTTAACACCTTTCTCAAGGGGAGATTTCGTCTCTGAGCGTAACGATGTAATCATGTTTCGTTGCGATAACTACGTAATTTCAACCACCGTTATTAAAAATTAGAGAAATTGTATTTCCGCGAAAAAGGCGAAATTAGGTTAACGGAATATCACTTGCGCAGAAACGAATCTCAATTTAACTTTGCCAACATTTAATAACATCGATAATCACGCCATACGTTTTACCGTAATACAAAATTAAACATGACGAATGTCTCGAACGGCGAATTGAATTTCTAAAGAGAAACTTCGGTCGTGATTTATCTACGGTGCATCAAATTGAAAATTGCGGAATCATTCGCGCACACGGAATAACAAAAATTGGAAGACACTCTAGCGAACGTTTTCTAAATCTTGACTGAAAGAAAAAAAAAGTATCGTTTCAAGAAATGAATTAAAAAACTGAAAACATTGTGAAAGTAGAACCTCGTTAGATTACGCTGCAGAATACAATCCTAGAAAGTCTTTTCGGTAAATTAAAGAACTGCACAATAAAACGTGACTATTTTATAGTTCGAATGCGTTCTATTATTCGCTCATCCAAGAAAATTGTTTTCGAGCAATTATAAAAGCAACGCAGAGAAAGGCATTTGATATAAAAAATGTTGTTCAAATTGTTTTAATTGTTAAAAAGACGTAACCAATTCTGTGGATGCGATACTATTTCGTAACATGGTCTACTTTCAGTTTTCTTCGGTAATCGTATTCTTGAAACTTCCTCGATGAGTCTATTGTTAAAATCGGGCCCGCTGTTCGTAGACTTCGTAACCGCTAGTCAATTTTCGTCCAGCTTTTCGACTTTAACACGAAGCTGTTAATTAGCGATACAAAAGGCTAGTGATTGTATCAATTATTATCAACGCTGACGCTTCTATTGTGCAATTAAGGATATTAATTAAAATCCTGGCCACCGGTTGCTCAACCAAAACAGACTTTCTATTCCCTATCGTTGATTATCACGCAATTAATTCTGCACTTGATCGAAAACAACTGGCCACGAAGTTTCTCCGCCGGAAAGGGTTCGTGATATCCTCCATCAAATCCCACGTTTTTGTTCGTAATTAATAGATAGCGGATTTTATGCATTTATGGCAAAAACTTAGTAGGCGTAATTTAAAACAGTAAAAAAGAACAATTAGAAAAATTTAAAACTACCGTTGCATCATTTTCAAGCCTATTAAACTTAATATTTTTTACAATGCCGACAGAAGATGTTTAGTTTGCATAAATATCCGCTGTCTGGCGACGATTGCATAAGCGACATAGATAAAATAAACGCGTTAACCGTGTTGTGCACCGATTAATTTCTATCAGTTCGGCTAATCTCGCTAGCAATATAGAAAAATTCAAGACACCGAACAACTGTTGCGAAACAGAGTGACTTACTTGTCACGGGCCATAATCTCGCGAAGAAGTTCGATTTACAAGTATGATACCGATTCGCGTTGCAGACTTCAGTGCTGAATATTAAGGGAAACAAGTCAGGTGCAAAACCGAAATAAAACGGTGACGCGTGGATAAACTTAGGACAACGGGGCTGACGTAACTATTATGCATAAACGATGACACTGTTTATCGAATAATTCATACATGGAACACGGATGATCGCACAATGCGCGTCGAACGGCTCAAAACATCGCGGTTTGACGTTCAACGTCAACGCTTATCTTCGAACACTTAAAACCGAGCACGCGACACTAGCAGCGTTCCACAATCGAGCAACATTGGTATTTTCCACTTTTCCACTATGTGTTCCACACCGTGCGAAGACTGCAGGCCGACGCGTTTCGCTTTCGGCTCGCAAAAACTCGGTGCCGTTTCGCGCCGAGGAGTCCGCGAGCGATTTCTAACGGCTTGGAACGCTTCGACGCGTCGTCGGTTCGCGACTAAATCGCGATCCACCGCGGCGAAATCTTACGGCGGCGTACGACGGAAAAGCATACTGGAAACGCGTCTAGCCACGATCATCGGTTGATAAAGTTATCGCGTGTGCACGTTGAACTCGCCAGTCACAAACAACGGTTCTTCTTCGCCGTGAACAGGCGAAACGAGCCGATTCGCACTCCCTCCACTTTCCGCGCGATTCCTCCTCTCGATGCATCTCTATTTTCGCTGCAAACGCGCGAATTTCTATTCGGCCGCCGACGCGACGATCATTCAAATCTTAGATTCAACCGGAGCAATTGGTTCACTCTGTTGTTACGTCATTCGATCCGTCTTGCAAGGGACATTATCCAATTGTAACACGTCGATATCAATGAAATACAAGATATAGTTTCTTGGAAAATATTTCGCACATATTTTTTTAATGCAATGATCCTAAAGGGTGTACCTATCCCTCAAAGTACGAGGTGGAAACCCTATTTCTGCTAATATCTCGGGAACGAATGTATAAAAGGATTTCAGATAAAATTATTTGCTTAAATAATATTTAAAAAATTTATGTTTTTTCATGTAATATTTCTTATTCATTCCATAAAGAAGTAATAATTCGTATGTATTTTATGAAACTGTGCGAAACGGCTATCTTGACACCACGGCGTTAAACGACGAATGCGTTATCGTTTATCAGTGAAGATTAGATAAGTTAGTACAGAATCGATATCGTAACGTGACTCACTGGTTTTTGAACGTCAATGATTTCAGTGAGGGTCACAGTTATATTTAGAGTTCAAGATTGTCAAGGTTTCGTTTACATGAATTGACCTTGCAGTGTTTCTAGTGCACGTACGAGGAGCGTGTTATCTATTTAGTCTCCAAACAAGGTCTTTCAGTTGTCTTGTTTGTGTACTTGGGAATTTATATGGGAAACTGGGTATCATTTCCGTTGTTTGTAGACAGCGTCTCGGAGGAAGACATTTTTAATAATAATAGATTAGACGTTTCGATTGTTCTTACTATCGCAGAAAGGTTTCGATTATTTAACGAGAGAGAACTAGTGTACCTTAGGCTTAAAATCGATACTAATCTGACCATGGTAATAGCGAAATACTGCCAGCGTTTTAATTATCCCGAGTACGTACAAAGTATGCGACGAATCGAAGCCATTGTTACGGTTTGTTGATACCCATCTAAACTGTATTCTTGCAGAAATTCTTCAGGCTAATACTATACAGAATGCAAATATGTAGATCGAATGGAAAACGGTAAAAACATTTAATAATTTATATTGCAAAAGATCCTATCCATGACAATTGCATTATGTGCTATAGATTTGTGACCACACTCCACAGGTGTGAATATATTACCATCGCATCGTGAGATCACTTCATTTACGTGTACTATGTATAACGTATACCATTGTGCTACTTTTTATTTTTCCATACCAAATACTTCAATACAAAATGCTGCCTATCTCGTAATCATGCTTCATTCATTGCAAAACAATCACTCCTCTTCCCCCACAACATTAAAGATGGCATCTTATATCATGCATAATGAGCAAATTTCATGCTCTGTTTCATCCAACAGCAGTTACACTTCTCCCAAATAACTCGAGTGATACGAAATCATGAAAAAAAAACAGAAAAAATAATTATAAGCTATGCGTCCTGATGAAAGCGTCGATGAATATTATTCGTTAACATACATAAATATTAACATTTAAAACATTGCTGGAATTATATAGAATAATTTTTGCCGTTCGACGTTCGCGGGCTTTATGCTCCGAGCGGCAAGGATCATTTGTTGCTCAACCCTTTACAGCAACATTTCATAACACAAAGCTATTATTAGCGTCACCGTGACGAGAGGTATTACCCTTGAATGCACTGTTAATGAATAAAACTAAAAAAAAAAAGACATGATCAGCATGTAGCGTTACCTTGGCAGTCGTCTCTGTGATGTTGAGATTTTGGTGGCGGCGGGGGTGCGTTCGAGTATTCTATAGCCGAAAAAAAAAGGAAAATAATAATTAGCCGCGCTACAATGAACAAACGAACGAAAATCACTCGCCGTGGAGAACAACTGTGAACACACTCGACAAAACTTTTGGTTAATGGAGGGGTAATCGCTCGGCATCGATCGATATCGGTATCTCGAAACTGAACTCTCGGTCGAAAACACAAGATCTTGAACATTCGCAAGTTGAAAAATCGTCTCGCGATGAGATCATCGGAGACAATGAGACTCGAGGAAAATTTTCATTCCATAATTGTGATCCGTGACGACTCCGTTTCCTGAAATTAGCATTCTTTCCACGAGCATAGAATTTTAAATAGCCCACTTAATTCGCGTCAGAGTAGCGCACGAAAATAGCGAATGAAAGTAGAACTAGGCTGTTCCATTCCGTACGAACGGCTGCAGAGAAGTGACCAAAAGGCGGATTCGATGTTAATCCGGTAACGGTGAAATGCTCTAATTGCGAAATGACACCCGACTGGTTGTCTTACGGCAGATCAGGCGAGCTAGGAACAGGAAGAGATAAAGAATGAAACCGTGGAATCGCGCGAGGAGAGGAACGAGGGAAAAAATACGTGGTAGTCGTGGACTATCGACGCACTCGAGAAGCTACCGTGTACAATCTACCATTCAGACCTTCGAAAGTGACAGTGGGTCGAGCGGTGTAGGTCGGAATCGGCGAGCACCAACTGTGTTTCTGACGCAGGGGTCCGGAGGACGATGGCGGAGGAGGTTGGTACCTAAACCTGGGTCTGTGCTTGTCAGGATCGAACTGTTGGCTCGGTGGCTCCTTGGCAGAACCGGCTCTCAATCTGCCAATCTTCTTCTCTCGATCGATCTCTGTTTTCTTAGCGTTCGATCGAGCAGTTTGCGAGGGAGATTGTCTTCCAGCGAGATCCGGTGGCGAGGATAACGACCGCATGTTATCTTTCCGATTAGGGTACCTGTGCGCGACCCACCGTCCAGCTAGATAGGGAGCAATGTCTCTCAGCTCGTGCACGTCCGGCGACGAGGTGAACATTTCACCTAGGATCGAGGTTTTCTGGCCAAACTCCTCGAATTTCTTCCTCATACGGCCAACGGGCTTCTTCGCCTCCAGTTCTTCCGTCTCTGCCTTCCTAACCAGGCCATTTACAACGGTCTGCGAGCCCAACGAGTCCTTCAGTTCAGCCGTCTTGCTGATAACATCGATGTGAGGCATCGACAAGTCCTCTCTCTTGAGAGGAACTCGCGGAATAGGCGGGGACTCGCCTCGTCTTCCTTTCCTAGTCTCGTATCGCCGCCTAAGCCAAGCCACGTCCGTCAACTCGCGAGTCCGCGACGTCCTACACTGATCCACTCGGCTGAAGAAACTCCGCGCGAGCTCCGGATCGCTGCGGAACCTCTTCGGGGGTTGAATCTTGCCGCTGGAGATGTCTTCGGCGCTCTCGAACTTCACTCTGAGCTTCCTCACGGTCCCGTTCTTTATCAGTTTTTGGTAGGCCCGCCAGTATTTGCCCGGGTCCGGCGAGCAGCATCGCTGGTAAACGCTTTCGAGGCTGCAGGACGAGTTGGACCGCGTGGTGGCGCGATATGGACTGACGCTGCGTGGCCTGTCGCGTTCACGGTCTCGTGGGCAATGAAACTGTCGCGTGACGGCATTCGACTCTCCCGTTTTACTTCCTGTCCTCTTCCCAGGCAATGTCGCGAATCTGGCCGACTCTATTTCACCGAACAGCTCTTTCAGATCGGCGAAACTCTGGGACGAGGATAACCTGGCTGGCTTTGCTCTTCGGGAACTGGTCTCCGTTTGAACGTTCTCGAAGAACTCGATCTTCTTGGGAACCTCTTCCGGCGCGATCGTTTTCTGGATCACAGTCTTCACCGAGGTGTCGGAGCTTCCTGTAGTACTATCCCGTTCGCTACTCGAGGTAGCTGTCTTCGTTTGGCCGCTACTCTGAGGTAACGTCATCGCTAACAAAGGCGGTTTCTTTGACCATTCCTCTAGGACGTCTTCCACTCGTTGCCTGTCGGCTGCGCATCTATTGTTAGGCGTTAAAACCAGCAGGAAGTCGTTCTTAGCCTTCGAGGAGTCTTCGGTTTCCAAAGAGTAGCAGCTTCTGGGTGACGTGTTTATCACGCTGTGCGAACTAGAGTCTTTAGGGACTTTCTGGGTAGCTAATATGGAGGCTACGCTGCCACGGGTCTCCTTGGGAGTTAATGCCACCGACAGTCTCCTTTGGGATACTCTGTCTAAAACCTCCTGTCCAAGAGTCACCGACAGTCTCTTCTTTTCCGATTCGCTCATGATTACTTGGCTGGTTGGAGTGCCGCGTAGTTCTTCTATAGTCTTCCGAGATTCTGGACAGCTGGACGACGACTTCCGGTCGCTCGGACCCGGATCGGACGCGATCATCGAGTGACACCGCACGTGTAGTCCTCTTCCCTCGTTTCGAGAACTGTGGTCCGGTACCACGATCTCGTACTTCAAAAGAGGATCCGGGGCATCGGGAACGTCTACATCCATCTTAGAGGGTACAGGCTTCTGTTGATCGCTGCCGTAGATTTCGTTCAACTGTTTCTTCAAGGTCGCCACCTGTTCGATCGACAAGCTGCTCCAGAATTTGTTGCTACCTCCAAGATTTCTCTGCAGATGATCCAATTTGTTTCTCTGCTCTTCGTTCGCCTTCTGCTGTATCGTGCTAGCTACGTTCATCACCGACCTGCCTCTCCAGAGAGGTTTGTACGTGTCCGAAGCTTCTTTCTTCCTCGAACACTCGGAATCGTCGGTTTGCAGCTTCCTCAACTTCTGCACTATGTCTTCGACGGAGCGTTCCTTGCACTTCAGACCCCAGTCACCCTTCCATTTCAATTTTTCCACGTCTTTCGTGCTAAACAGCAGGTCCTTGTCTCTCTGGACAGCCTTTAGCTTCCCGTAAAGCTTGCTCATTTCGATTTCGGCCTTCTCTTGCGACCTGACCTTTTTCCAACGATCGTAATCTATCACGTCCTCGCTCTTCATTCTCGCCAAGTCGCTAGACGAGAAGGTCCTCTCCAGTTCACCCAGTCTTTCCAGACTGGAGTAGAAGTCGTGTAGCTCTTTGTATCTCTCCGACTTTTTTCTTTCGTGCAACAATCCTATTATGTACTGATGATATTCCTCCCGATCGCCCGGTGACAGGCTCATCGAGCTTCTTGTCAATGACGAGTTTGACCCCAGATTCGATCTTCCTTGATACCCTTCCGCGCTTCTAGCTCTAGGAACGTCAGGTTTGTCGTGCTTCAAGCTACGTAAACGTCGACAAGCAGCTGATCTGGTTGCCGAAGAGGATTCGTCGGATGACGGTTTCAGCGGCGGTTCGCTTAGGCTTCTCTCCTTGATCTTCACCGGATCTGGACTCTGAGCTCTCAAGTTGGTGGACGATCCGAAGTCGTCGAGCTTGCTAATGGAAGAGCTACTCTCCCAATTCTTGAACCTCGAGTTCGACACGGAACGTTTGCTGGCTAAATAGATGCTCAGAGATTTCAGCGTTGGCTCGGATCTGTACGTCTCCTTGGCGTTTTCCTGATAGATCCTGGCACGTTCCTGAACTATAGATCTCCTTGAGACATTTTGCGTCGGTGGGATCGACCTCAGAAAGAGATTCTGAAAGAATCTATCTTTCGACACGTTCTGTCTAATGTTGGGTTCTTCATTTTCAATGTTCTCTTTCTTGAGAAGACTCTTTGTTTCCGTCGACTTTTTATCTTTTTTCTTTTTCGTTTCAACCTTTTTCTTAGTGGGATTCACTTGGATCGTTTCAGGCTTGCGTATGATCGATCTGACGATAGTTTGAGGTCTCTCGAGGGGTCTCTTCCTTTTGCTCGCTTCGCTGATCGCTTCGGAAGACGACGATGTCACTGAACGCAAGCATTCCCTGCTCGAGACCAGCTTAGGAGGTTGCCTGATCGTTGGTCTGGTTCTCTTGGGGTCCGCCAACACCGAAGACGACTTGAACGGTGATAACGTTGGCGTCTTCGTAGTCGAAAGCGCTTCAATTGGCTTCTTAACAACCTTCGGACACCTTGACAACACTACCGTCTTCGAAGATTTGTCGTCCAGGCTCTTCGAAGCGTGACCAACTAAATTTCTGCCAGTCGTAGACACCTTTTCAGTTGACTCACCGAATTTTACCAGCCTCTTGCTCGACAAACGCGTCCTCGCACTGTCATTCTTCGAGCAGACTTCGGACTTCTTTGCTCCAACAAATTTCGATCCTGAACTGCTGAAGGTAGGACTGGACAGACTGTCCCGATTCCTTTTGCACCTATCTAAATTTAAGGGAACGTTGGTCACTTTGTCGGCGGAGAAACATTGCTTGTGCCTGGACCTTAAAGTTTGACACGTGTCTTTCAGCTGTTGCTTGGTGTACATCTTCAGGGTCTTGTTGTTTCGGGAAGACTGTCTTCGAGGTGGTGACGGCGGTCTCAACAATACTCGGGAGCCATTCATTTTTTTCGTCGAACTCTGCAGCACGGAGGCCCTTTTGATCGTGCTTGTCGAGGTTGTCGAAGACGACTTCCGGTGGACACGTATACGCGTCAGCGTGGCCGAAACGGGGAAATATTCGACGGCCGAGTTGTCTGTGGACAAAGTTTTCATTTCGTTTTGTAGGATCGTGCGATCGTCCCGAAGAACCCTCTCACCGAAAGATATTCCTTGAATTTCAAAGTTAGTGTTGCTGACTTTCGTCCAACGCAGCGTGAAGATTGGAATTTGTTCCTCTTGGTGGTGGTAACTGCTGGTGCATCGTATTGAGAGGATTTAAGCAGAATCAAACTTGGACACCAATATCAATAGATACCGAGGCGAGCGGTGCTGTGTATCGTGAACCGATAAGAATTGCGAAAAAATAATGCATCGAAAATGGAAGCTGGACTACCCGAGGTTGTAAGCATTGTCTTTACAATGTAAGAATTTCATTAAAATTGGTGCATGTAGTTTAAGCGGTATGTCGTTTGCGCATGAGAGGTATTCCGCAATACGACGACGTTCATGCACAGATTCGATGAACTCTGGTCAAAGTTAGTATGTACTCACACAGAACACGGCAATAAATGAGGCAGAAACGAGCAATTTTTACGAGCAACACTATGCACACATGCCTTCCTTTGCGTAAGATCAAACAGAACACCAATATAGAAGTGAAAAAACTTGACTCAAAACTTTTGAAAAATATTTAAAGGTTCGAAAAGGAGAATATTTTGCATTCACGATTACTCACCTTTTGGCCGTTCTGGGGCTGGTTTGCGGAGTCCATGGAGAGGAACGTCGCCACCGCTTTGCACGGTTTTGTACGCCAGTCTTTGCTCAAATTGATTGAGAGGACTGATGTCCTCCTTTCGACGAAACACCAGCGTCGAGTCACTTTCGTAGCCGGACTCTTTGAGAGCACTGACAAACAAATGACAGACTATGATAATTTCGTTTTGAAAATATACTACAATAATAAATTTGGACTCATCGAAGACGAAGTATTAAAATGAAGTATTAAAGTTAGCATGTTCACTCACTGTGTCATATACGGTTTCACTGGACGGGTGTCGCGTTGATCGAACGGCTAGAAACAGAAGAGAGAAACAACATTATTCGTCGAATCTTACACAGGTTTCTCGCTTCGCCGTGTAGATCATGCTTTCGAGTTGAATTGGTACGACAGTGGAGATATTTTGAAAGAAGAAGAAGAGTATTTTCAGTGGGCAACGAACAATCGATACTGTATCCATAAAACATGCGACATTCGGCTATGCTAAGCTTTGGGAATCGACAACGAAAGAGCAAATGAAATGCAGTTTGGATAATATGGCTGATACAGAAGACAGAAGAATAATAGAACGACAGAGAGTTGTTGTGTACGTGTGTGTGAACATCGATAGCGAGAAGAGAAAGACAGATACTACACAAATCGAATATCTGTATACCACATCTGACAGAGAAGTGAGAACGACGAAGAAAACAAAGCAGAAAAGAAGAAAGAAGAACATACATTACAGTAAGTCTGCTGGAAAGTTCTGTCGAAGATTTCATTGTAATACGTCGTATTGTAATAACATTATTTTAAACCTGCATTTGTCCACTAAAATTTCACCGCGACGATCATCCTCGTAAAATTGAGTTAACCGTTGATCACTGTAACCTAAACCGTTGAATTTCGATCGAATTTGACAATGGGAATGACGAAAGCCTGTACAGAACTTCCCGGCAGACCGACCAGAACAGAACGATAGAGGAAACAACATCATCGTGCACGCTACTTGATGATGATTGTAGCCTCTAACCCGTAAAGCGTGTCCAGCAAGAAGAGAAGATTTGGTCGCTAACGGTGACGGTATCATAATATGATTGTTGCTAGAGATAGAAGAAGACGTAGAAGAAGAAGAAGTGGGCGAGACGCGATGGTGATGATGATGATGATGGTGGTGGTGATGCTGGTGAGGATGACGATACTGCTCGTCGCTGGTAGCTTGTAGTGTCGCCGATCTCTCATGGATCGGCGAGTTCGATCGGTGCAAGCAACGATCCGGTAGCACGAAGCTCTTTGATCTTCCTTCCAACATGCCAGCGTGCCAACTGCAGTCGGCAGCCCGATCAAGAGGTCGCTGGATCCGATCTTTCCAGGGATCGTCCTTGCCGGTTTCGCATTTTCGATCGAGAGCCAGTTTCCGTGAATGATCGAGCACAGTGTTGCTCGACCATTGTCTCGTTTCAGGTTTAGCATGACGGAGACCGGCGTGGGAGGATTCCTCAACGGTTGGACGAGATTTAGGGACGACCTCGAGGGTTTTCGAGCTGCTGACCGCTGGTACCCTTACATTGTCACTGAGACCACCGAGACCACGATAGATCAGCTGCCCGTTCCGAAACTCCTCCAACCCCGTACCCTGAGGATGTCCATTCTCGTTCAACCACTGTCCGGTTGTTAAGTGTCGGTTGAGCGTGGCAGTCATCATCCACAGAACCAGGATGGACGTTGGAAGGTGCACAAGATACGCAAACAGCAAAGACACGCACACAAACACACGGACATCGATCACAGTGTACAATACCTCGAAATGGATCGCGATCGTATTAGCGTGATCTTAATCGATGACGTTTAGTCAGGTCGTGACCTTAGTAATGCCAATGTTCGTCCACTCGCGAAATATTAACCCTGTACAACGGCGTCTCTCAACTCATGGACCCCTTCATTGATATAGGACCGTGTAAAATTTTGAATGGACTGTGAAACGATATGTAGCTGCTACCATACACCGAAGCAAGGAAATTGGTTCATTTATAATAATGGCGTTTGGATATTATCTTAGATGGTTTTATATTGTTTCGGTTCGTAATAAAATATACAGTTTTCTTTCGATGTACATATGTAACACAAGGAAATTGGGAGTGTATACAGTAATTCATTGATAATTGTCTATACCACGGGTCTGGCCAAAGACAATTATCGTGAAGGGATACTATTCTTTGACTTTTGCCGAACGTAGAACAGGACACCGAATCCAATGACAAAACTTCTTTATTTTTCATTATTTTTTTTATGGAACTTTTACCAATATATTCGTGGCATTTTTCTAATGAAAATGATACCAAATATGATATAATTCCGATGATATTGACGGTTTTAGTTTAAGAATCACGAATTGTCCCGGTCAAGAGAGTGTGTCTTGCAGGGGCGAACCGACTTGTATTATAAATGACCATATATCTGTATATGATCCGAATTGTATCGTGTTTGGTACCATTTTAATCAGAAAAATGCCACGAATATATTGGTGAAAGTTTCATAAAAAAATAAAGAAGTTTTGTCATTGGATTAGTAGTGGTCTTCTGATCTCACACCGATATACCTGATCCGGTATCGGGTTACATTGCTCGGTTTACAATTATCGTTTAGATATTTTTGACAATTTTCGATGAATTACTGTACTAGGAGGGATGACGCGAGGCAAACCACGGTAGGAGCAATATGAAATAGATGATATAGTGGGGGAACCGGTACACTGGTAGTCGGACGATAGCGAAACACCTGTTACAAAAGTTAGAAATTGTAACCGAAAGCAGCTATGAAAATGACTTGGCTTGAGTACCGCAAATCATTAAGAGGTATTATACGTTTACGATGAAGTAATCTCAAAGTCAAAGTTAAAGGATTGATAAAGTGAGTGAATCAAAGAGGGTCATATTTTCGAAATCTGTATATAGAGTTTGGAACTTAGATTGAATGGATATTCACTACTCAACCGTCTTATCGATACGTATACTGATTAACATAAAAACAAAATAAAACCTCTCATGATCAATGAGTCGTGTTGCTACAGGAACGCTGACCGCAGCGGCTACCCAAACAGAAATTATAAACTGTTAGGGACTTTATCTTAGCGACAGCATGAATCATTATAAGAAACTTTTACACATTGTTTACTTGATTCATATTGTTTAGATATTTTTACCATCTTCAATCGTTCACAGCTCATAAACCAGTTAACCAATTTCAGTACAGTTATGCTATTTCATACTTTGTACGTTGATAATGCAATATTTGCGTTTCGTATTAACCATTTAAACAATCAGGATAAAGTTAATCATACCAGTAAATACTTTTTTTAAAATGACCTGTTTTCCTTAATTATTTATCCTGTTTTTATAATATTGAAATTCTTTTTCCACCATTGTTCTATCGCGAACGAACTAAATATTAATTCTTACATTTAATTATAGGCTAATTTATAAAAAGATGGAGAAAACGAGGAAGACAGGGCGGAGAAATAGGAGAGACAAATAAATAGTTTACGATAATTACGAGTATGTATATGAAAAAATGCATACCCCGTCAAATATGTCCATGACCTCGTCCCACCACTAGAAACACAGAATTAATAAGGCGTTAATACATGCGCTAATTAAGTATGAAGGTACAATGACATTGAAAAAAAAACGAAGTAACTGAATGGTTAAACGTTTTCGGTGACTACTTCCCATCTAAGTTTTTCGTTATGAACAAACCTTTCACCGTAAATTATTGTTTAGAATAGAAGAATTTAGAAAAATGAAACGCTACATTAAGAGATTTTGAAATCCAAAAATAGTGCTTTTTATAATAACTCAAAAGCAAAAAAATTTTATAGAATTTTATTTTTAATTTTGTAGGGCAATCTATTAAATGAAAATTTCATAGAAATAGTTAATTTTATACAAATTAAATAGAATTAATTATTTTAAATGAAAATCTTATAGAATTTTATTTTAATAAATTTGTAGGGGAATCTATTAATATACTTATATTAATTGAAAAAGAGAGAATTGATCGGATCCAATCCGCCAGCAACGTACGAAAGTATTGCAATTCATGCTTCGAATCACGAAGAAACGAAGTTTCCATTAGATGGGAAGCAAAATCAATAGAAGTGAAAGACTAGAAGCAGCGCTACTGAAGCGAACCAAAAACCGAGGAAGTGATCGAGAAATTATGAGAGTGAAGAAGGTCTCGTCAGCGAAGAACGTCGAGAAACGATTCCGCCAAGGAAAGAAGCTTCGATAGAAACGAAGAAAACGACAGCGGTTGCTTCGTAAATTGATTTCAATCGTTCGATTAATCGTTACCTTCCTTCTGGTCCGTGTGACAAAAGTCGGCTAGAAGCAAAGCCATGTCAAACGATCATGTTTCGGACACACCAGTTTCGTTTCGAAATTCGAGATGCCTCGAAATTTGATCTAACTCAACCGGATATACTATTCGACTAACGAGAGTACAAAATGGTAAATAGAGTCCCAGGGTTCGAACGTTAATCGGAATACAGAAAGGGTGAGGAGATATTATTTCGAAATTGATAGCTGAATGGAATATACAGGGTGGTCCAACGACCTGGACTACATAGAATATTCCTGTTATTCGTGATAGATCGTGTATATTGTTTTTTCTTATTATTGTTTAAATAACTGAAGCATTCGAGAAGGTGTAAGTTATCGAACCGCCCTGTATTGGCAGTCGAGTTTGGAGTGATTAGATATTTTCGTGATTTTAGTGAATACTTGTTTGGAGAAAAATGGATTTACAAGTGGAGACGGTTAGTTTGTCGAGTAATTGGAATGCTTACCTCCTTGGCTTCTTTTTCGGCGATCGATGATCGTCCTGGTTCGTAGTCCTCGATTCGTCCTGGTTGATTTTTGTAAATGTCTGTACTGTACTTCAGTGTTCCATTCCTAAAGTTTCACACATATCATTTGTACTTCATTTATTTATCAGGTAATTAAAACGAGCATTCTATAAAGTGTTATTTTTCTTTTTTTTTTTGAGAAAACTGCCTGTAAAGGATATTAGTTTTTCAAAAAATAATTAAACGATAGGTGTGTCGTACTTTCTGGGCATAGTAGACGTAGTGAAGTCATTTTCTTTGTTTCGCAGTCGTCGATGGCTGTCAATCGTTGCAGAACGCTCTGTATACAGGCGATGTTCCGGTTCACTTAAATAACCACTTCCGTAGCCGTACCTGGTTCCTGAAAAGAATGAAATTGCACTTTACTACACACGGTGTTTTCACACTTGAGCATGTTAAACCTTATCCATCACCAAAAAGTTATAAATAATAGCTTTATCTCTTGCTTTATCATTAAGAAAACAAATAATTACAACTTGTGAAAACGTAATCTGCATTTTAATGAATATATTCGTTGCTATAATCGTTAAATCGTGATCAAAAATGTTTCGTATATACGGTAATACAATTCTTGATATTATATGAAAGAGAAAAGAGAAATTATCCAATTTGTAACAAAGTCATACAATTTGTTATGTGGATAATTTAAAAACAGATTGAATCATGCAATGGCGTAGCTCAGACTTGTGCACTGATGGTTCCGAGTCAGAGTTACCAACCATAAGCGTGAAGAATCATTTAGAAATGAAGCTGCAATGAATATTAAGTGTTAGCAGGTTATTAAATAGGGAATGATATTGTTTGAACAAATTGTTTATTGGTTACTTTCACGCATTAACAATTAGTTATAGTAAACCTCGACGGACGTGGTAATTCTCGAGGAATGTTAATTAATTCGACTAAGCTGCATTATTAGTTAGTTTCTTTTGCTATTGCAATTTTGTAGCACGACGCGTATGTATTCACCTCTTCTTGGTTTGTAACGAATGGTTACGTAATCATCTGAAAATTAGATTAAAAATCTAGTATAAGGCAGTGGCTAAAATGTATGACTGCATTGTAATGTATTTGAACTGTACTCGATGGTTTCGTGTGATCAAACTTACATACAGAAACTTACCGTTTCTGTCCGCGCGATGCAACGAGTCGTACATTTTCTTGTACCATTTTGTTTGGTTATTCTCCTTCACTTCCTAAAACGTTTTCACCGAATCAGACAATATAAGTACGACACCGTTAAATTGTACTCGATTTAGACATCGCGAATTTCTTTACCTGACCAAATTTTTATCATTGTAAAAGTAATCACAAAGAAAAATGTCTAATTTTACGGAACATACTGGACATACAGAGTGCTTAATTCACCAGATAAATTTATTTCATAATTAAACCCGTAATTTATGCCTAATACAACCCTATTAATACGGCCCTTGAGGATTAAGGATTAATTTTAGGAGATAATAAAATGCTACAAATTCGTACGTAACGCTAACAGTCTAATTGTAATTTAAACTGCAAAGCAAATAGTAACGGATATAAGAATACTTGCGAGAAATTCTAGGGCTGCCGTAATGTCAACGTCAACGCACTGCATCATGAACGGACTATGGTAGATCTACTCCGTTTCTAGTACCGAACCCACTACCTCCACCGTGCTCACGGTGATCAAGATAAACGAAGCACCCTGTATAGAACCATAATTTGCCGAAAATGACTCACCAAAAAAGAATCGTGTCATCGTTTAGCATTGTGTCCTTGAAATTAAATTAAACTAGACCAAACTCTAATTACGTAATGCAACAAAGGACGTTCTGTTATTTTCGAAGCAGCCAGATCCGATATGAAAGAACATCGAAATAGAACTTGCGCCTAACAAATTCGATTCGATTCGATTCGATTCGTTTGACAAGTTCGTTATTCTTTGAACTGGACCTACCGATCTTAACACAAGAGGAATACCCTCCTTAGTTGTTGGGCCGATACCCTCAAATTTTCGAGGACCCAAATCGGCCATCTTCTTCGGCGGTTCGTTTTCCGTTTCCGGCTCGCTCTCGTACTCTTTCTTCACGGTGTAGACTGAGCGGACATCAGTTGAATTTCAAATCACAATTCGGTTAACACTCGCGCGCAACAATAAAAACTTTTAATTCGTGGATGAACATTATACAAGCAAACGGTGCTACTCGAGCGAGATTCGTCACGTGCATCGTGCCAGCGCATTTTTTCGCCCCGGTTTTATTCGACACGACAGAACTAAGTGATTATACACTTTCGAATTAGTCGACGCGTGGAACCACGGTGAGATTACAGACACGAACGTGGTTAAACTTAAACGGCGAACAGTAGCAGGTTGCATATTATTGACAATCTGGCGACGATCAGAAATGTTACTCACTTATCTCGCCGGGACTGATCAACGGCTTCTCGTCGCTCAGCGGACGTTTCACCGTTTCACATTCGTCCAAGTAAGCCGCCCCTTTTGGTAACTGTCCCTCTGAAATCGCAGAAAGTCCGTTTAAAACTCTATCGGAAGAATGTCACGAATATTTTGGTAGAAGTTTCATTAAAAAATAATAATTGCAAACAAACACGTGTTATTTCCCGTGTTTCTCTTCGAGATACAATCGCGTTTGAAAGACAGGCAGCAGGATCCATGCATCAAATCGCGTGACAAAACGTTACCTCGAGCTTTCTGCAGCAATGTGATTGTCGGATTCTGAGCACGTGGCAAACGAGGCGCCGAAACCAGAGAGTTTAATCCTTGCGACGGAGCCGAGTGTGAATTAACGATTCGGGAGCTGCTGCTGTCGTAACTAGTTTCCGTTGTTTCCCTTATCTCTCCTTTTTCCCAAGGTGGCGGTGTTTCCCCTGTCACCTGAAAAATACACGAAAAAAATTTGTTAAATCTTGTCAGATTTATTGTGCAGGAGGTTGACTTACTTCCTGTTGCGTTAACTTTTTCCGGCTTAGAACGGGGCTCTGGAATTGCACCGGTCGAAATTCTTTTTTTTCTGGAACGGGACTGGAATTAGCGCTCGATGGTGTCCAGACTGGAGGGATTCCAGTATCCTTCTCGGAGTCTTTTCCTTCGGGGCTTCGTTCCTTCGGTGGCGGTGGTGGTTCGCTTCCAGGCGACCAAACGCCTAACATTCAACATTTCTATTGTTAGACCACGGTATATGTACAGAACCTTAAATAATTAAAGCAGAGGTAAATCCAAATGAAAACTCAATGTTGTAAACAGTTCTACGTACTAACCTCTTGCCCTGTAATGGCAAGTCAAGAAGAGCTATTATGTATATTTCGCGCACTCGTTTTTATCATAATTGCATAAAAGCGCTGATAAGCAAATTGAGCCGAGTTATGTGTGTTGAGGTAAACAACGTTCAAGCGGAACCGAAAAAAGACGCGTTAGGGTCTTTGTACCGTAGTAAACACGTGAATTCGTCGAGATCGGGCCAAAATCAACATAGACTTGCTAATCTTGGCCGCGTGGGCGTATTATATAAAGAATCGCCCCTTCCTCGACGATTTCCCAGGTTTGATTACGTCAACGGATCCCAGAAAATCGTCGGGAGAGCGTGCGAAGGATACATCGATTGTAACAATAAAATAGCGAGTAAGTCAATGTTCAATTAAAATTTCCGCACCTTCATTACGGATTAATGTATTGTAACAGTTACTTTTAGCGATTCGTAAACCTATTGCGAACAGCGATTGATAAGTCAGTATCTACTTTAAGCAGATTACGGTTCGGTTCAAAATATAAAATGCAAAGAATAAATTTCTATTGCAGTTTTAATAATTTTAAATAATAGTTATTTTAAAAAGAATTTTTGGCCAATATCTTTTGATATATTTTGAAAATTGTTTTAATACGCATATTTTTACAGACACAAACAAATACATCTTGAAAATGATTCAAAAGTGAATCGAAACGTCGATGATTATTTGATAATCTGCAAAATTGTTTATTGATTTTTTTAATTGATCGAACCGTAGCGCCAATAACACTGGAAATTTATTATTAACATATTTAATAATTTTCTGTTACATCGTCATAGGTAATTCGGGTAGGACATTTTTATTTCGCATAAAGATCCGCTGTCTAATTTCGAGTTTCTGTCGAAAAAAAGTACGTTCATATTGTGGTTCCGTAGGACAAAACCGTGATAGAAACATTGTCACGCCACGTTAGCGTTACCTAATTCCTCGAGCATTCTAACGTGCATCAGGTCGAAAATTAGCATCGTGTTGAACGTCTTGCTCCAGAAAGCTAACTGGGCATCGTATTCTGGTAACCATCGACAATTACAATTAGAGGTACCTTAATATCGACGCCCACGAAAATCTAATTTTAAAATCTTCAACTGCTGCTCGTTTCCTGTTCTCACGACATGTATAAATAGTGGTTGAATAATGTTTCATTTTCACGTTTGTCTGTATTCAAGTAACAAAACGAGCTATTATTGTCGCTCGTTAAAACACGTTATATTTAACGCGCAAACGTGAAATATAAATAATAAAAGTCTCGAAATGAACGAAATTGAAAAGTAATTCGACGTGTACGGTGTTTACATTACATTTAGTATAAATACAATTTATCGCGTTTGATAGCGCGGCAATATTCGAACGCATGCGTCATTATTTATCTCGTATTAGTATTTGATTAAATCGCTCTTTTAGCTGTAATCATTTTTTTCAGTTATTTAACTATTAATATCAACACATAAAGCTACACTTAAATCGGTTAACACTGAACAATGAAGAGATCACTGTCGCTGGCAGAGTGCTTCATTTACCCATATCACCTATACATTCTCCCGAGAATAAATTATGCACCATATTAATATGCAGTTCGTATTGTTTCCTCTGACTATTATAAGATCGTATGTAGTCAATGTTAGTACACAAGTTGTCCCGCGGTTTAGCAGTTCCAGTTAAAAAATAAGTGACAAACGGCACGGTAAAATACATTTTCTCCCGTCAAGTTGTAAAAATAAATGTCGTAAAAAAAACCTAGTTTAGCACTCCAGACATGGAGGACAAGGGAAATATTAATGGGCGATTGATCCCCTCGCTGCCTTATTATGTTATTGTTAGTTGAAAATCTTTTATTAACAATACGTTAATATCGTTTTGTCTTTAATGGCCGCACAAAGATACAAAACATTCCGTTAATGTCACACAGTGCGTTTGCAACTGTACCTGGTGTCGCGGACGAAGCTTTAAAAGTAGGAGCGAACATTACGTTCTCTGAAATCACAAAAACGAGTTTAACAACTCCACCAGATCTACGTGATAACAAAATGTTAATACACATCGCGAGCAACTATTCCTAAATCGGTATACGAGCTTAGAAAATTCAAAGTTTAACACTTGCAATCAGTAGGTACAACGAATTGAAGAAAATTCTTGCGATTACAAAGAAAATGTTTTACATCTTGGGGGTTCATTACCCGAGATTTTATACCGTAGAAAGCTGAGACGCTACTTCAATCTTAAATCGTGATAGGAGCCGCGTTAAACTGCGTCTTTCTGAGACCGCTGCCGACCATTAATAGGGAAGCAAGCTTGATGAGCTTGGAATGAAAAAGAAAAGGGAGAGAGAAGTATAAGGAAGCGGAGAAGTCGCCAAGGTTAGGGCTTGGTGTACATTGGAGATTGACTGTCTGCCATATCCACGGAACTCTTGTCTTTCACGTATCTCAAAGTCTGCGAATTAAGGCGTGAATTTATTTCATTTAAAAAATGAAGCTAATTTGAACGACGTTCAATTTACTTTTCCGAACTATTTCTTTAACGAAGCTAACGAGTTTCTGTTTAAAATCGACAAATAACAAAATGCTATACCTCGGATTATAGGATTTTTAATTATAAGAGTTTATTTGAAAAAGCCTCGCAACTACGTTTAGTCTAGTTGAATCTATCGTATTTTGTAGTGAACTGAATGTGAACATTTTCGTCGATTATGCGAGCGTTTCTTTTATCCATACGAATATTTTCGTCCGCCGACGCGGATCTATATTGCAATTTCGTGCAATCTGTAGTGCGGTAACGCGACACCTTTATGTAATCGAGATATGGCTACCCAGCCGTTTTATGTTTTCCTCGGATCTTCTGGCTTTCGCGTATTTCACACAAAGCATACTTCATTAAAGCCGATAATCCCGGCGACAAAAAAAGAAAAAGTATCAGACGCTCTTCCTGGCATGTGCAAACTCTCAAACAGGGACAACCTGTTGAACCATATAGTAATCCTATAAGCGACGCTCAGTGACCAATTTTGATTATAGACATTAATAAATATTCATCGTTTACATGAATATTTAAAATCGCTCATTTTATTCTTAACTTCAAAAAACACATCAATATATTCACTTAATTGTTATTACTTACTTCCTGGTATTTCTGTATCGTTTCGTTAACTGTTAATATAATTATAAAGCGATATGAATCTAGTACCTATGAAAATTATAAAAATAATTTTAAACAAACTTTTCAGTAATGATAGTCATTAAAGTTCATTTAAACAACGTTCTCTCAAACAACACAACAGCTGTCCACTATCGAGGATCAAATTAATTAATTAAATAATACTTGTTACCAACAATGAATAGTAAATGTTACCAACGGTTCAAAAAGAAATTTTGCAATTAGCGATATCGAAGAAACTCTGTTTCCTTTAGCTCGTATGCGATTGGTTTATAATTAGCATAAACTGGCCACTGCGCGGTAAATAACACTTTTCATTTGTTATGTTTCATCTTTCATTCACTTGTCACTTTTCCGTATCCATCGACACTCACTTTTCTCTATCATAACTTATTCCTTGGATCTTTTTCCAGATCGCCACGAGTTCGCGATCGTGTTTCGCGCGAATGGACAAGCTCCAAGGATGACGAAGAACTACTGAGAGGCGTCGCGACGCTACCGCGCCGCCCGCCATCGCATCGCCATACACTGCGTCGTCGTATAACTACGCAGAAGCCGGCGATTCAGAATAGTCTCATCGCGTTAAAAAATTCGCACTGAAAGAAACGATTGTTTTTCACCTATCCGACATCGCTGACACATATCTTTTTTCGTCGGTTTTTTTGCAAACAACTTCGATTATCTCGGGATATTCAAACGATCTTCTGCGACCGTTTTAGTATTCTTCAATCGTTCATGCATAAAGACTAGACTGCGGATCTTTATGCAACATAAAAATTGTTTGCTTCGATTGCAAGAAATAGAAACCGAGTAAATATTTTCTAAAATGATTTCTCGCTTAATATACAGTACGTTTACCAACAATTGTCGTTTTCATTTAATTCGTTTACGCCTGCACCGAAAAGTTTATTCGCATATTATCACCATAATTAAATGTTATACAAAATCATGCACCAAGTGTGAACGCACCTTTACCAAAAAGAAATCCTCGGCCGATTCTCAAAGCACTGTCAATCTCGTGCAATAGATCGCTTTCATTGTCATAATCACTTCTCTCAACTAAAAAATCATGCCCAATATGTAAAAAAAAATAGCAACTAATTATAATCAACGCATAAACATTCTACAAATGTGCACATGCATGGATGAGTTCGTGTAATTCCAAAAGTGCAATTTAGCGGTGCGCCAAAAGCGTTAGGAAAACCTCGTGGAATATTTACGCTTCCTCTCTCTCTCTCTTGCTCTCTTCCCCTCTATTTGGTACACTTGAAAAGCTTGGTCTAAGCTGCGAATAATTTTCTAGTTCCAACGGCGGCGCAGCAAAAAGCAGCAACCCGAAAAAATTGCGGAAACTCGAAAAGAAAATCTTCATGCAGTTATTACGTCTAATTTTCCCCTAGCGTATATTTACATTTCGAGTTTATTCAATCCGATTGGTACCAAATTAAATAAGCTCTAACAATTAAATGGAACGTGTCAGAAATATTCCACGGTGATCGTTTTGCATTAGTAAACTTGTTAGTTGTTACCATGACGAACGAAAACCATTCGTATTGTTACTAGAACTATTATCTATGCAACAACCTGATAATCGAATAATGAATTCATATTCAATTTTTTTTATCGATCGTAAATTTTTGAAATCAATTAATGTTTCGGTCTTATTTTAGACCATTTTCAAGAAAAATAATTGCATCTGTGATGTAACAACGTTTTCTTTCGAACCCGAGCGCCGAAAACATTAATTGTTTTGTAACGAAATGGTGGTGAAAAAAATAGCACGGATGTCGTTAATTAAAAATACGGTGCTGTATGTAAGGTGCCAGCTGGTAAAAGGGTTAAGGTCTGAAGGCGAGGAACTCCAGTTAAAATGGCGGATGTTGATTATGTCGCAACCGGTCGGAAATAGCCAAAATGGAGACGGTGGTTCCGGCGTGAAGCTGGACGCGCGAGCAAATGTTCTACGGTTCTACGAACACTGGCCTATTTCCCGATCCCACCTATATTTAACTCCTCATTCTCGAATGAATCATGAACTCAGGTTGCAACCGACTTGTTATTCGTCCACGTGATTTTCGGCATCGAAGACAAATAAATCGTGTAAATGGATATCCGTCGTGGGCCGGACAAATTTTCTTTGGGACCGAGGCATCCAGGAGGTAGATATTTCTAAACATTCTTCTATCGTTTCTCGAAGAGCATCGACTCGGAGTAGAAGCGTAGCTGTCCGTTTCGTTAGTGTCACAACATTTACTCAACAACACTATGGTTTGCGTACTGCGGTTTAACGCGAATAATAAAATCATTGTCTTTTTCCAATGTTATATAATACAAAAAGTATATGTATTAAATGAGAGCTACGAATTAATGTCAGTCAACAACTTTTGTTGTTCTACTCCTACATCGATAACCTATGATCCGCGTAAAAGTTGACAATAGTTATCTCTTAATGTGTACACTCTGCTGGCAATAAATCATGCCTTAGCTCATCTTCCTCATTCAGTAAAGTTAGTAACGACAAACACGAGACATCTATGTTCCAAGTAAACACTAGCACACACCTCTATTACCATAAATTTTACTTTCCTCGTGTTGCATCCAATTAACCAGTGAAAATTTCCGTACTGTTGTAAATGAACAATATGTAAGTTACAATGTGTTCTTGCAGGAAACCTTCTCGCGGTAAAGTAAATCTTCGCTTCAAATTCCCACAAAACCATAATTTTTTTGTTTACAGCTGAATAGCGAAGGCGACGAAAGTAAAATTCACGAAAATAATTATGATTTGCTACAACGCAACAACACACGATACATCGATTAATGCGCCTGTTAGTGGCTGTTACGTACTCAATTCTATCCAAGTAGCGATCGTTTCAAGTTTTCGGTCAGCCTCGCCACTCGAGCACTCAAACGAAGGGTTCAAATTGGCAGCGTTCAATCTTAACATCGATCAACAACACAGCAATCCTCGGTTCGATGAGA
Organism: Lasioglossum leucozonium; assembly: GCA_028454225.1. NCBI lineage: Eukaryota > Metazoa > Arthropoda > Insecta > Hymenoptera > Halictidae > Lasioglossum > Lasioglossum leucozonium. The sequence goes on from CM052207.1 coordinate 11,537,361, forward strand.
CTCACCGTCATCGGACATCTTGAGGAACTCTAGCAGATGCTTCGGCAATTTTCTCGCGTCCTCGAATTCCTTGCCATCGATTAGACACTTCTTCTTAACATCCTCTTTAGCCGCCGAATCTTTCTCGGCTTCCGGTTCGCTCTCATCCAGATGGATGCCGAACTTGTTCAGTCTGTTCCTCGCCTTCTCGATAAATTCGTTCTCGACATTGGTACCGCTTTTCCCCGATTTATCGTCGGGTCTGTGGATGTCCTCGTGCGTACTGATCTTAACCACCTTGTGAAGCTTTCTCTCCTCTCTCTCTAGAACCTTGTGCACGTACTCCTCGTACATTCTCTGACGAAACGACTCTGAATTCTGTACGCTCTTGTTCTTCCGAGTTTCACGTTTTATATCGTTGCCTCTATTTTCTTTCTTAGTAACCACCACGCTCTCGATCTGCTCGCTGGACTCCTCTTCGCGGAAACCATCTCCGCAACGAACCGTCTTCGTCAGATCCCTCTGTTCACGCTTGTCGATCACCTCCGAACCATCTTTCTCCAAGTTCGAGGACTTTCCACTACAGCTTTCACTTCGAATCTTATCGCTGTCATCTTCCGGGGCACCGGCGTTACTCTCTTGCGCCTTCTTCAGTGTCTCGAAGTCCTCGAACGCCTGCTTCTCTTCCTCCTCGGCCAATATAACATTCTTCAGCTGGTTCTCCAACAGCTCTATATACTTCAACTGCTGCCCCAAATAATCTCTAGACACGAAAGGCTTCTTATGAACCTCTGCCTGGAGCTTCTTCAAGTTCTCCAGAATCTCTGCAGCAGTCTCCTGCTTCAGATCATCGTCAATTTTATATTTTCTCGGCTCCAGGTGGTTCCTAGCTGGACTCTGATCGAAGATGCTGGTCGTGTCGATGCAGGACCTGTCAACGTTCACCACTCGCTTCACGGGAGCCGGTGACTCCACCTTGTCGTCTATCAGAGCTGGATTGATACCGTGACGAGGTTCTATAGTCTTTCGAGGTGTTTTCTTTCCACCGGTGTCCGGCATGCTTTTGTCGATTATGGCGCTGTTCAAGGTGATCGGGCTTCGTCTGAACGGCGACGAGCTTCTTTCCGGCGAATTCAAGCTGAGACTATTGACTTTCGCAGCGTTCGGCCGACTGCTATCACGGTTATCAGTCCGGACTCTCTCACCCGGCGGTTCCATCAACGAATCATCGGAGAGGGACGCGTCGCTAGAGATATCGCGCCTCGCAAGATTCAGCCAGTCGCGAAGCTGAGTGACCTTCAGACGTTGATTTCGACTGTCTGTCGTAGACTGATCTTCGAGCTTCGGCTGGTTCGAGTTCTCCTTCAGAATCTCTAGCAGCCTGGTCGGCCTGTCTTCCGTCTCGGGCTTCTTCACCTCGATTCTATACTTTGGTACGGTGACGCGAGGTGGCTCGTCCTCGCAATACCTGTGTCTGTTCAGGAAGTTCGCGTGGAGGTTCAGCAAATTATCGGGGCTAGTTTTGATCGCCGTTTTTTGCTGGGATGGCGACAAACAGACGAGAAGCCTGGGGTCCCTCAACGTGGACAAGCCCACCCAGTTCTCTGAAACGACTTTATCCATCGGTTTCTTTGGCTCTGAAACAGTAGTTTTCCATGGGTCAGGTGTTAGTTTAGCCGCCATCTCGGGTGAGCGCACACTGGGGATAGAGCGCAGGCTTTTAAAGATGTTAAATTTCGGCACTGTTATCTCGTTGATTATTTGCAAGCCGTAGGGCATCGACAGGAGCTTTTTTATCGAGAGGTTGATCAGAGACTCTGGCGCGGGACTGTTTGCCGATCGATTGTTCGCTGGACTGCCGTCCGAGTCCCGCGGAACGTAATACAGATCCTCCACGGGCGAGTAAGGTATTGGTTCCGGAGACACGTCCGTTCCATTCAAGGTATTCGAATCCTCAGCTTTCAACGAAGAAAGTTTGCTCTTCAACGTGGACGAGTCCACATCCTTGAGTCTACTTTTCCTGGCTTCTTCGGCTATAATCGAGCAAATGTCCGCCTGCCAGGCGTCATTGGGATTGTACTTTACTGTGCTGAGAGAAGTCGTGCTGCTGGACGAGTCTCGAGCCTCGAATTTCTCCGTGTCCAACTGTGCTTCGTTCGTTTTGTAAACTTCTTCGAACTCTTCGTCGCTGTCTTTCGGACCGTTGTCATCGGTGGTCCCGTTCTCCGCGACTGTCGACGGCTTTGAACGATTATCCTGCGATGTTTCAGACATCGCTACTCGTTCGGAGCGAGGTGTAGTCGACGACTCGACCAACAGCCATTTTTCGCGCGAGTTTTCGGGCAACCGGTCACGCGTTATTTCAAGACCCGTCCCATTGCCAAGTCTCCCGAGATGATTACGCAATATAGCGATGCTGTCACTTTGGACATTTCTGATTCCGTGGGTCCTTAGATCATCAATGATCTCGCGGAGTTCCTCGGTTAACCTGGACGCGTCCACCTTGCCGAGGAGCTCGCGAATATTCTCGACGGTCGCGTCACTGCTCGCTATATCGGTCAATAAATCTTTGACGATGCTCGGAGTCTCGTCGATTGCCAAATTTTCCTTTGGCAACGGGGGACGGCTAGGCGGAGGATCCGCCGAAGCTGTACGTCGAACCGGAGGCGTTGGCGGATTCCGAAATTTTTCTGGAAAATCGTCTGACAGACTCGATGACCTCTTCGGCGGCGTTGGGGGACGTCGTTCCCTTGTCGAGTTCTTCGATTCGGATTTGCCATCTTTCTCATTTTCGTCCATCACAGAAGACTCCTTTACAGACCCTTGCGATGGAGTCTTCAACGTGTCGTCTGTAATATCTGCCTTTAATGTTTCTACTTTTTGCAATTTAGAATTACAAATATTCTCATCGTTTTCCGAACTTAATTCTGTTTCGGTTTGGGCTACTAACAATTGATCATCCGACGCAGTGGCAGTCTCGCCAGGTAACTGCTCTTCCGGATCATTTGATTCTAACCCTTCGTTCGAATTGGTTTTCGACGTGGATTCCAATGTAGATTCTTCTTTTGTCTCAGAGTCTTGCAATAAATTTGCTTCTGTGCACGCGTCATTGATTTCCTTCGACCCTAACGCTTCCGTCTGTGATTTCTCTTCCGCTGTGTCAATTAACTGCGATTCTACCGTTTTCTCGTCATTAACCTGAACCTCCTCCATTTTGCTAGGCGATTTTGTGTTCTCAGTCACGTTTCTATCTTTCTTATGCTCCTCTTTCGACTGCGTTTCTTCCCTTCTTTCTAACTTTAGTCGTTCCTCTACACCTCTTTCGTCAGCAGTCGTCTCCACTTCTTTACTTATTAACGGTTCATTGGAATTTTCATGGACACTACTTTGCAAATTTTTTTCTTCTAAATTCATATCGACGTCGCTTCCTGAATTTTCTATTTCCGAACTAGGCTGCGTCTCTTCATTTCCGAGCGTGGTCTCCGCCGTTTCATCGACGTCTCCTACATTTTCTATTAAATCTACTTCCACGTGTTTCTTCCGCTCGACATCGCAACTCGATTCCTCCTCTTTTAATTCGAATTGCTCGTTCGATTTCTCTTCGGCGCTATTCAACGCAGAGCAGTCGACGAAGTCGGGGACAGTGTCTCCGCACTTCAACGCACCTGCCTTTGATTCTTCATTCGCCTCGTCATTAGTGTCCGATTCATCGACAACTTTTTCAACCGATCCTTTAGTTTCTACACCGATCGCATTTATTTCCACAATGTGTTCCTTCAACTCGACTTCGGTTCTCGATTCGTCGTCCTCTTTTGATCCCAATTGCTCATCTCCCTTCGACTCCTCGTTCACCGCATCGTCATGTTGCTCCTCAGCAATTTTCTCAGCCGATTCTTCGCTGTCCGTGTCGATAACGTTTATCGTTACATTGTGTCCTTTCCACTCGGTTCTAGGCTTCGATTCAACCTCCTTCGATTCAGACGATTTATTAAAATCGTTTCGAGTGTTTCCCGATTCAACATCCTCCTCGGATCTACCGAGTTTGAGTACACCCGCGTGCTCCCTTGTTTCAGCGATTTGCGATTCTTCATCCTCTTCCTCTTCTTCCTCCAAGCTCCAGCGCTTCCCACTAGTCCGGCGCTCCTCCCGCCGGTATTTGCCAATCTCTTCGTTAATGAAGTCCCTGATATGCTGTTCCTCGTCTTCCGACAGTTTCTCCACCTCCTCCTGTATGATGTCTAGGAACCGGTTCGCCTGGAAATGCTCGTAATTCCCGCGTTTCCGTACTTTCTTGTACGTCGAGCTCGTCCGTTCCTGTCTGCATGTCTCCTCCTCGGAGTAAGAGGGCAGCTTCAGGTTCTCGATGAAGCTCCTCAGCTTCCTCTCCACGTCCTTGGGCATCACGCTGTCCCAAATCCGTCTCGAATCCTCCGAATCCGCCTCCACGATCACCGGTCTGGCACTATCGGTCTCCACGTCGCTGTCGCTGACATCGTGAATCTGCAACCTTCCATCTCGCCTCTTCTTCACCGATGGGAACGACTCGACTGGCTCCGATATCGTCACAGTGTCCTCCGCTCTATCCTTGCATCCAACTTCCAAAATACCAACGCCGGGAATATGATCGATCGTTGCGGCCAGAGGCGAGGTGCTGATCGTCTTCACCTCGAACACTCTGATGTCCGAGTTCAAGGTCAGCTTCTCGATTCTTCGTCTTTCTTCCTTCAATCTGCTCGATATCGTTTTCTCCTGCGCGTTCGTCGTCGTTTCAACATTGTCGGTCTCGATTTCGATTGTTTTCTCGAGCGACTCGTTCGTTGCTACGTTCTCGCGAGCTTCCACGTTCGCCGGCTGTTTCTCCGGGCCGCTTTCAGCTTTCTCGGGCCGCTGTAACCGCCTTTTGTTGCGACCCCTGCGATTCCTGCGGTTTCGCGTGCCCTGCGGCATGTTAATCTCCTCTGTGTCTGTCGCGTACTCCGAGGATTCGTGGAATCCTATGAAATCCCAGGAGCGGGCATCTTTCTTTGAGTAATCGGTGACTTTTCGCCCGCCTTCGAGTCGATCGGTGATCGAGGCACAGCGAACGACACGAAAATTCGTGGAGATTGTTTCGAGAATTGTTATTTGAAAAACGCAAATAAATCGTGTGTCGTATCGGCAGATTTGAATAATATTCAACTCGTTTGAGATCTCGTACGGCTATTTAATTTTAATCACTTGTCAAAAATATCAATCTCGCAAATATTTCGTGTCTCTCGCTGTATCACTTGTACCTCTTCACTCCGAATTTTGTCTACTGTATTAAATCGTAGCTCGGGAACACTTTGTATAGTAGTAATTTTATTGGGTGTAAAAGTAACAAGAAAATCTACATTCGTTCTGCTTCCAGATTTATTTTCAGTTTTCGAAAGAGCCTCCTACGCCAATAGGTTTTTTTAAAATGCCTGCTATTACGGTCGTAATATCAATACTTTCTATTTACACTAGTTCAGCGAATAACAATGTCGATGGTGAGAAGCGTTAGTCTCTTTTTTTTTTAACAAAGTATTTGATTCGCTTTCAAATCAATTATACAATATGTATATTACCCAAGCGTAAACGCGAGAAATGGCGGAAGAGAGAAGAAGCGTGTGTGTTTCTTTGCGTTCGTGCGACACTCAATTCAACATTCCAAAATGTTCTGTACCATTTCGAAAAGAAGATATGAACAGTTTGTTACTTACTTGATTTACTTTCGTCTCGTTGCTCGATCGAGGAACTCTTCGATCCACCGTTTTGATTTACGTAGCTGTAACCAGATTTTGTGTCATCTGCAAAACACCAAACATAAAATAATATTAGAGAAACTGCAGCATATTTAGAAAATTGTTGTTCGTCGTTAAAAATATCGACGTATCCGAAACAAAACTGCTAACGAATAACTTGTTTCAGCAATTGCACAATAACTAATAATAAGATGATACAGAAATTAACATGAATTACAAATTATAAACGTAAACGAATTCTACGTTTATTACCTAATTTTCTTTCTTTACTTATGCTACAAATTTATTCTTGCACGTTTAATATTTACGTAATTCTAAAATTATAAAATAATTAATGAATTCCTTGTATGTGTCTTATTTAAAACTTTCCAGATCGTTATTTAAAAGACAGATCCGATTCGTGCCTTGTGCTGATAAATTATTTAAACTAATTCGACAGTTGGACGTGGTGTAAGTTCCTTCGTTTAATTTCGAAAGCAATTAAGTAATAAAATTGTTTGAAACGAACCTGACGCACACGGAAATCACCAAAAATGGCAGTAGGTTCGCGTGACAGTGGCTTGCGAGTTCCGAATGAAATGTCAAAGGGCCACGAATCACCGACATGGCCTCTAGGGTCCATGAATCGCGAGAACGGACTGACGATGAGCGCGAACAGGTCCGCCAGCCGTGAAACACGCTCGGTTCCCCACCCTCGCTTGTATTGTTTATGTAATTTCTCAAATTGTCCTTTTGATTTAGCGCAGCGTCGTGAAACTTGCCGTCAAGTTTTCTATGAGAGATTGAAATAAATACAGATTTTCTATTTAAAATAATTCTATCGGTAATGAAATGTTATAGAAAAACCCAGAAACATGAAAATATTAATCTCGAACGAAATATATCAAATTTATCAGACTGAACGCGTCACTGTTATCCGACATCTATGTATAATTAATAATCTCCATTGCTCTTTTATTCCAACTTTTATTCTACACTGTGTAAATCAATATTGTCGTGACCGGGTTCAGTGAGTTTGTTGCATTATACGTCGTCGAGAGAAGTCGAGCAACCCTTTTGAAATCTCGAGAAGCTAAACCTAATTAGAGTGTCATTCACCTTTCAGCAACAACGAACGGAGAAATGACAGAAGATCTTTGAACGTCAAGATGCCCTAATTACTTCTTTCTTTTCGATAGAAATTATTCATTTTGCATTGTACATTTTAATAAATTTCTTGCCAAAATTAAAGCAAGAAATAGATTGCATAACAATAGGAAACGCTATTGACGAAAATTATTTATATAATATAAAGATTATTATTATCGATTAGTTAAAAAATAAAATTTAAAGAATTCCAATTCAATTCACTAATTCATCATTTAAATTCGAAGTCAGGTTTAACTTCAAATGCAACCGTCGGAAGCTAGATTTGCATTTGATCGCTCGAAACTTGACTTCAACACTAATTTGCACATTAAAGTGCGATTCTGCATGTGATCATTAAAATTTGAATGTGGCCATTTCAATTTGAATTTCAATATTGATGTTTACATTTAGATTTGCATATGACTGAACGAGATTATATTTAGTTACATTAAATTATACATTGAAGCTTGAATTAAAAATAAGTAAGAGCAGACTACTAATTATGATACGATGATGATATGAAATAACAATATTCGAGATATCATTAATTCGGATTGGCAATAGCTGGTCATCGAATGATCAAATTAACTTCTGTTACGAAACAGAGGCGATGTTCTGAAAATCGATAACTCCGTTTTAATCCGAATCGTTTCGCATCGAATTCGTCGCGCGGCTCTGTTGTCACTGGTGATGTAATGAAAAGTGTGGAAAATGAATGGGTGTGCTCACGATAGTAGTCGTTCCGCCATTGTTTACTCGGAAGGAAGTTCAACTCGGAAATGGTGGTATTCATGAACGCGAGGGGTGAGACCGTGTGCCTCGAATACTCACAAAACTCGATTCGAAGTATGTGTGCATGACACAAGGTACAGTAGCGACAAAAAGTGTTCGCTTGTAGTAAATATATTGAAAGAAATAACGCAATACCTTGCACTTCGCAATTTAGATACAGTGGAACATCGATTATCAGAACTAATTTGGAACCGATTGTTTTTTAATGTTCGATAGTTAGTAAAACTTTAGAGAGTATACGAAACCATTGGTGGAATTTTAAATGCTAGGTAGTTACTTGTAAATTATTGTTGAAATTCAGAGTTGGAACGGCAGGTGGTTTACAAAGCCATAAACTTATCGAATAAATGTAATTGAATATTATGTTTATGGTATACAGTGTACCTCTGGTATAAAGTTTAATACTCTCCGGACACTAAATTGTTGTTGCGTGTGGCTCTTGGAGAAATTGTAGAACTCCCTCATTTCGCCTTTAGAATTGCCGACAAAATAGTTGCATCCTCATAAAAGTCCTTGTCGCATATGTGCACAGTGTTCCACTCATATCCGCAATGTCTAACATTTAGTTATTAAATAAACGGTGGATCCTTGTGCAAAATATAAATTCTCTACCTCGATTATAACAAATTCGAATAAAATAAAAATCTATCACTTCCCTTAATAGATTGAACCCTAGGACAGCAGAGTCCGAGTCTATTTTGACCCAGATTGTGAAAACCCATTCGTAGGAAATTATTGAATAGACTTGTTTATTCGAAAGCACATATTACGACGAAAATCATGCAAAATTTAAGTGAACTCGATTAGTTTCATAACACTCACGCCAGTCACGTTTCGTGCTCGGTACGTTCAACGTTAATTTTGCCGTTCGAATTCCTCATTTAATAATAACAATTGCTTTCACCCCTTTGATCCAAGGTTGCACAAAGGGTCGTCATCGAACAATCAAGACGCACGCCGTGCTTATTAACCACGTAATTGATCCGGCGATGAGGCCAAGAAGACCATTCGCAATGCTTGAGCTAATCCCAAATTGCTCTCGAGTCAAGGAGAACAGTAACAATTATAACAGTGGGTGTGGTTATGCGTCAGGTAAAAATGATTACTGTAATTGTTTCGACGGATGGAACGTTTCAAATTCGACCGATGTAAAAACTACAATTTAAACCGTGCTCGACAATAATGTTAAAACATCGAGCGATAATGCTATTTCACGAAGCTGTTCGTCCATTTCCCAAATAAATTTATAAAAATTTGATTATTACGGTATTTATACATTTACGATGGTATTAGCGAATGTATTCGTCCGAGTAGTTAATGGAATAATAATGTAGGTACAAATGAATTTCTGGTTATGTCTGTTGCGTGGTTATCGGCGTCGAATAGACTGGACACGGACGTTTCGAAGGTGCGCCGGTTGGCGTCATGCCCCGCAGAGGCCAAGCCCGTATTTCCGCAGCTCCATCTTCCATCTTTCGTCCTTTATCCATACATTCGACACCCATTAACCGAACCCTCCACAGAGATTCCTACGATCTCGATACCTCTTTAGTTATGTCATTAAACGTTGAAATATATTTTATTGTCTCGACCACGAGTCATTACACAATCACAAGGCTACGGGCTACTTCGAACCTTTCCTTACCCTTCTGCCTGCAATCTTGCGCACGGAAACTTCGCATTATTTTTAGTACGCCAATTAATTTATCGAACATTAAGATCAAATTCATCTTTATCTTAAATGATTATTTATTTGATTTCAAGTGAAGTGTACCCAACCCTGGTTACGATTAGTAAGTAATTGAAAAATAATTCATAAACTTTACCAGATTGTTTAGCGACATCAAACTGCGTGTCAAAGCATCTATCGAAACAAATCCCTTCATCGACCAACGAAAGATTACATTCGTCGATAGTATCTAAAAGTATCACTGCACTCTTTTTCCCCTTCAACGATTTCGCGTCCTCTTCAATTTCAATATCGAAATTCTTCCTATTCGACGCGTCCCGACTGTCTCCTTGTCGTTCCTCGAAACGTACGGTTTTCGATTCGAAAAGAATACCACGGACTGCGTCTACCTTCTTTTTCTTCAAAATGGACGGTCGCACGAATAGATCTATCATGGTTCGCTGAATATCCTTCGTGTCAGCGTAGAACCTTCCGAAATTCGTTCTTCTCTTTTGAGAATCGCCTGTACCGTCCCAGTACATTATTCTCTGATGATTCCACGGATATATTATCGATCCCGAATCGAAAGAATCGGAGATGGGGATGGCTACGGTGTTCATTCTCCTCAGATCTAAAGTGTTCAGCTTCTTCTCCAAATTTCCCCTAGTTTCGTCGTTTCTGAAGCTAGCTGGCGGCTCGATGAGAAACTTGAAGGGTTCCAGCTGCTCGCACCGGTCATGCTCGAGTTGTTTCTTCCTCGTTATACTTCCGCCTTCCTCAATTTCGCCGATTTTAATCTTGGAGTTTACTTTCGGAACAATGTCCTCGTTTCCCCGTTCGTCGACGTTCAATTTCGAGTGTCTGACCCGGCTCTTCTGGGCTCGAACGTGCGTTTCGAATCGTCTAGACCTGAAACGTCTGCTGCGTTTCAGGGATGAGCGAATCGAACGGATCAAAGACAAGATTCGCGATCCTCTGCGAGACGCCACATTCTCCTTCGATCGTTTTATCGACTGTTTTGTCGTGATCAATGCGTCGACACCTTTGAACGAGTTCGAAGGATAACTCATTTGCTTCATGCTGGCGAAGCATTGCGAGCAGTCGAAGAATCTCATTTTTGGGAAAAGAATCTGGTGGATGCAGTTACGAAACGTAGTAATCTACTCGAGCGACGATTTCAAGGAATTGTGTATGATTTGGATGGTGACGATTTCAAAGAATGATAATGTTTCGTTTAAATGTGATTTTAACACTTGCTTCACACCACAGTGATCATTAAGGTTATAACCATTGAGATTGGAGATGTATTTCCGTTTTCAATTGCCGATCGATCCGATAGATCCGGTTCGAATTATGTAATTCGCGTGTGTAACGAGTCGACCGGCGAAAAAAGAACGGTGAATTTCGTACAACAGTGCCGATCAAACGTGACCACTTGCGAATTTAATTCAAGGTAGCATTGCCGTTTCTATGTTTCAAATTAGACGATAAACGATTTTTCTTTCGTTGCTATAACCACCTGTTGTTTCAGGCAAACCACCGCGTTTCAGATTTCCAAGTGACATCGTCGAAAATGCTACGCGTGTTTCCGATCTTTGTTTTCGTTTCGGTAGGTCCACGCGAGCTATAGGAGTCCGATACAGTTGGCTTTCATTGATAATTCCACACAGAAGCTCGTCAAAAATAACTGAATGATACACGAACAGAGGTTTGCTGGCACACTGGACAAGGTGTATGTGAATACTGACAGAAAGGTGGGTCAAGTAGTTTGAAAAGGAAAAAGAGGGTCGCCTTCTAGGGCGTCTTCCAGGTGAACGAAGGGGTGCGGCCACCGTTCAAGGAGCACAAATGGGGACTATGATTATGGAAGCAGGTGCACCGTAGAGATGGCTACGATACCCACGCGAGCATGCCGATTATTACGTTGGAATATGTCGAATGTCTGATTTTGGTGTATCAGTGCATTTAACCCTCTGCACTCCCACTCTCAGTCACGCGAAGGTTGAAAGTAATACATGCAGATTGGTACTTACTCTTTTCGTTTTTCTTGGACTCTGTCGTTGTAATCTGTGTGTTCGAAGCGCTTATATTTTTCGTCGTCGTAGTCCCTGCAACATAAAAATAACACACTAAATTCAAATGTTTTATGAGGTAATAAGATAAGAAGCGACAGATCTAATATTTTTCCATTTAGTCGAAGTGGACTTTCAACGCGTTCAGATTAATTTTTTAGTTCTACATATCGTATCAACATAAAGTGTTTGATAAAATTAATATAACTAAATGTAACTTACTACTGAGTATTTCGGTAGTGGTGTTTTCCTGCAAACTGCTTTTGTAAATTCGTCTTTTGGGCGAACCAATATTCTCCCTGCACATAACAAGAAATACATTGTAACAAGTTTATAAAATTTTAGATGGTCAAGTGGTCAGTGGTCAAGTGGTCAAGTGGTCAAGTGGTCAAGTGGTCAAGTGGTCAAGTGGTCAAGTGGTCAAGTGGTCA